>OMNN01024606.1:0-13722 GCA_900302755.1 Chromis chromis
CCCCAGCTCTATACATCACATTTAACACTTTGACACTAACAGTCTATAATGTTTCTATTCTACAAAATCACTCTGCCAACTCCAGGATAGCAGAGCAGAGTCTGAGGAAAATAAATACCACTCTCAGCCGCTGGCAGTAAATTCTAAAGGAAAAGGAAAAGTACAAAAAAAGAGCCTCTTATACACTCTGCCTCTTCACTCGGCATCTGAGAGGTCTGGTGGCTGCGGTGGAAGTGAGGGATAATTTCAATCGATACACATTACGGTTCCCACTGACAGCGACGGCTCACGCTTTACATAGAAGATGGTCGGTGCCGCGCAACGCAGCCACAGAAGCGTATTTTCAGAGACGTCAACATTCCTTATTGCTGTATGAAAGAAACATTTCACTGCATTAAATTATTAAAATCAAAAAGTGGCATGAATAAATAAAACCAGCCTGAATAAGTGATGTGACAAGGCAGAGTTGAGGCATGACCTTTGAAAAGTGTCTCAATGTGTCAGCAGACGAACACAGAGGGACATACTGTAAAGAACAAAAAAAAGAAGAAGATGAGAATGAAATAATCGAAGAGAGAACAATTGGGGGGGAAAAAACAGCCATAACCCGTCAGGAAAGATTAGTCGACTCAAAAACGGAGAAGAAACAATAAACATAGCGAGCACCAACACCTCATTGCATTACAATTTGTTTCTTTTGTCTTTCTCTTTAATATAAGTGTTTACTTGGGCTAAATCCAATCATTTCATTCTCTCGGAGCGTATTTCATGTATATAAACAAACATTTGCTCGACCTCACTGGAGTATTAGCTTTAATGTATCGTCAGCAAGCCTGGCTTTGAGAGGGCATTAATTTCAATTCGCCGATTTAAACACTCCAGTTTGTCGCAATCCTTCATCGCAGTACGCCACCAAGTCAACACACACAATGGGCCTATTTTTCAATCTAATGGCAGAGCTTACTTGCCATTAGTGGAAAAAAAAACGGCTTTTGCCTTTGAACAAGCCACTCAAAATGTAACCCTGCATTTCAAAATGAATTTGAATTATTAATTGCAAGTTAAAACAGACATGAACCCCAAGAAATGGGCTAAAGGATGGGAGCTTGGAATTTTTTTTATTTTTTTTGCCCCGAGGCCAGGAGATGTCTAATCTTAGAAAGCTGGAAAATCTAGCATTTGAGGATGGAGTGTGTAATCTCCAGTGAATCTAATGAAACAAAGTAAAAGATAACGCCACATTTCATCACATCGGAGACAGAGTGCTTCCTTTGGCTCGCCCTTGAGGTGGCGGGAATCCATAATCTGAGGAAATCAGTCTTTTTATGTAGTTGAGGTATCACAAGCCCCTGTTTGACCCGATCCTCAAGACAATTGATTTATGAGCAGATCCGAGACTTGAGCCAAAAGTCTCCCTCTCCAATGATTTATTTTGAAGAAAAGGCTTTCTGGAGAAAATATTACGAGGCTAACCACTGACGCAGAGTAATGTAGATGGAGTATGGCTCTCCATTTAACATGTAGAATAAAAACAGTGGCAACTACATTTAGAATTTCAACCATCAGCGTATATATTTCATGTTAATAAGACATTTCCATCACCAAATGTTATTGCAATATTGCATATTTACAGCGTGGCATTCTCATATATGTCAAATTCGCACATTTAGAAAGGCAACCTCTTCTCCTGACTTGTCCTTGGCCCATTCCTTTGCAGTGAGCTTGTCTTTATTATTTAATTAAGCCACTACGGCCGTTACATTAATAATTGAGTGTGAGAGGAGACCCAGGGCAGCCGCAGGCTCTGGCGCATTGGGCTTCCTGGTGAGGAGTGTATTAAAAATGTGTGTGTTTATGTCCCCAGGGCGTCTGTCCTGGCTGCATAAAATTGAATTGGTTATATCTAATATATCATCCCCTAAGGGTGGCTGGGTGGGTGAGGAGGAGCCGAGGAGGGCTGGGATGGTCGCATCCTGCCAGCAGGGAATGAGTCTTAGAGATTCAGAGAGACGCATGAGGCTGTGACGTTAATGTCCCTCAGAATCAAATCGATGGCTGTCCGAATCCTCAATGAGCATGGCCTTAAGCTAGGAAGCACAAGACAAGCCCAGAACCAGATTAAACCCACTCGTTACCGCAGTCTTTGTTCACTTCTGGTGTCTGGTGATGCATTCAGTGCATCAGTGAGAATGGGTGGAGGATTTCTTATGAAAACGGATTACAACCAGATACCAAATACACACAAGGAAGGGGGGGTTAAAAAAAAAAAAAAAGCTTATGGCATTCATATGGATACTAAGAGGATGAATGTTGGTGACAATGTGAGTGTCTGAATGTAGAGGCAGGAAAAACATCACTCATGATCCCTCCTTTCACAGACTGAGAGGCTGACTGCAAATACACTCTCCCTCGCTGTCTTTCTCCACCTCTCCCCTTATCTGCTTCTCCCACCATCCCCCACTCCCACCTCCACATCCAGCGAGCGCCGGTGCCTTTATCCAACTCTGCACCTTTAAGGCCTCCAGACTCCAGAGGAATGAGCGTTTTAACACCACCATTAAGGTCAGGGCCTAAATTATTGATCTGCCACCTCTATCAGCATAACGGTCACGTAGCCAGTATCACAATCTAACCCTGCCGCCCTCGGCCAGCTCGCTGCAGCTCCCTCAATTAGAGAGAGATTCTCATTACAAAGAGAGACAGCGAAAGCGAGAGTGAAAGAGAGCAAGGAGGAGGAGGAAGAAGAAAAAAAAAAGGAGAGAGGTCCATTTCAGATGATGAAAAAAGGGGGGACAGCAGGCATTCTTTACACACACCCTCCTCCCTCCCATCCACCGCCTCCTCCCCCTTGAAGTCTCCCATCATCTCCCCAGACAAGACCCAAAGATGACAGGTCTTATCCTCACCAAAATGCGGGCGATAAGGCAGCTGTAAAAGAATAATAAAAGAATAATGCATGGAGGATGAAAGAGGAAGGCAGACAGGGAGTGAGGCAGGGAGAGAGAGAGAGAGAGAGAGAGAGAGAGAGAGAGAGAGAGAGAGAGAGGCAGGCCAGGGAGGGGGCAGCAACATAAATAAAGATGCGGCACAGTTGGGCTGGATCTTCTAATGAATTCGGAAGGTCCTGGATCAATAACATCAGCGCACTGACGACACATCACAAATGCCAAAGGAGCTCTCCCCGCTTTAAGCAGAGGCGGAGGCAAAGCAGACATTCACCGCATGCCTCTGCTCTACGAAAATGACCGAAAAATAAAAAATACGACCGAATGCATCGGAAATTGTCTTTGCAGATGGGCTGAAACGGCGGCGGGCATGTTTGTGTGTGATGCTACTGCTGCTGCTGCTGCTGCGAGAAGCATCAGGAAGCAGGAAGCAGCCTTGATGCTTGGTAATGGGGATGATTTCCACCTAGGAGATGCGGTGATAGTGGCCGTGCTATCTGTGCCATTAGTGATGCTGATGACAGATGCTTTCTTTGTCTCGATTCAGATTTATTTTCACAGCTGTCAGAGGAAAAAACACACCGAGTACATCATTACCCTGTACAGTGCAAATAGCCTGAAATGAAACAACCCCATGACATGATGGTCAAGCTGCAACGTCGCGCTGAAGATCTGTGGGTGGAAAAACTGGAGGATATGTTGGAACGTGTTTTGGCAAAGAGTCCTTTAGAAGCGGATCAAAGCAGACGTTGACTTGGGTGTCGAAAACGTGCCCTCTCTCCCCATTCGCTCATACACAATCATGGCCTAATGGCATTCCATTAACATAATTGCCAACATAACTAGTGTTCCGTGTCTGAGAGCCATTCCCCAACTACATGGCAAAAAAAAAAAAACACAGAAAGATGAGAGGAGATGAAATTGAGCCAAACTGGGACCATCCCCAAAAACATATTGTGGGTGTTCGAGCTGGATTCCCCTCCTCCTCACCCGCTTTTCAAAGCTACAGCGCTTTGTGGAGACCCCCTGGGAAGACTCTGGCATCTCAAGGAATGCGATGCCAGTGTGTGTGCGTTGCATGTGTGTGTGTGTGCGTGTGTGAGGGCACATGTTTGTATGCAGCACAGATAGCGGGTGAAAGAGCACAGCTTCCTTCACATGTTGGTTGCTGCCTCGGTGTTCAAAGATTGGGCCCCGGCGCACGCTTCACACCAAACACAACCTGCCAGGCGAAATGAAATTCCCATTATTTTTAATTAATCCCTAATTAAAATATATTACTCCACAGATTCCACAAATCTCTCTTAATATGCAAATGTGGCCAATTCAAGGATATTTACATATCATTAATTAAGGCAAGCACATTCTCTTAGTCTAATGAGCTGTGGCCTGGGTCTGCCAAGGAAAACTAAACGCTGGGCTCAGGAGTGAGTAAGCACAGCCACGGGGGGATGCCGACTCTCTGTTGAGTCAGGACTATCAACCGTTAATACCAGCGTGAAGTAGACAACAACAACTCTGCTAGGCTCACAGGAAAAATCCACCCTGAAACACTTTAACATCATTAAAAACTGCTACCGGCGATGTAGCTTGCATCTCTGTGCCTTTGTGGACAGGTGGTGTGTTTCTTTTCATTCCTGAGTGCAGTTGGACAAACAGAGCAGATATGGCATCAAACAGGGTTATGAAGGACTCTGATGTGTTATCAGCATCACCAGCGCAATTATTTTGTCCAGCTACATGTGGCGAATGCGACAAGGTCATGCCCTCATCTTTGGAGTTTTGACGAGAGGACAACAGAAACATACAGGAAAAAAATGTAAGATGAAGTTTAACCCTCTGAACCCCAAAACCCACCAGCAGGTTTGAAAGGTGCGTTATGTTGTAAGAAATCACCAAAATGACACCATTTGTCAGAGGTATAAGCTGTAAAAACACAAAGAATTGTCAGATTTTCAGCTTTCAGACAGTCCTTGAATTACTCATCTGTGGCATGTTGTTGGAAATGTAAACAAGTCTACTGTAAGCTTAAAATCTTTCATCAAAATGCACTTATTCTACATTTCTTATTTAAAAGGTTAGGGTTAGGGGCGCCCCAATAGCCTAATGGTTATGTTGTGTGGCCCACATGCAGAGACGTAGCGGCTGAACCGGGTTCGAGTCCGACCTCGGGCATTTACCGCATGTCCTTCCCCACTCTCAAACTATCTCACCTATCAAATAAAGGCGAAAAGCCAAAAAAAAAACTTAGGCTAACCCTAACCCTAACCCCAACAAAACAAATCAGTTTACTCTAACCAAATTCTATAAAAAACTAAATATTCTGTGCTTCTCAGTGCAACTGTAAAGCCATAAGTCACCCAGCTGCAACCAACAGTCATGTCACAAAAAATCTGGGAAACTTTGGCCGAACTCGGCTGAACTGCAGGCTGTGTTTACACAGAGCAGATAGGATAAGTGTGGAAACAATTAAAAAATGAGAGTAGTAATATGTCTATAGTATGTAGAGCCACTATTGTGTTTCTAGTGTTGGTAGCACCTGTAGCTAAAATAAGACTAAATGCTGTACATGTTGATTCTAGGTTTTTTCAATTTTGTGTGAAATAAATAATCAAGGAAATTCTACCTTTTCTCTTTTAATAATTCATGGCACTATAACTATGCCACTGTGTATGGAAGACACAGTACTCTTTCTTTCTAGCTAGGGTCCTGCTGCTTCCATAAAGGTGCAGGACTTTATATTGCAGTGAAAATGTGACAGGAGCAAAAGTACCCAGAAAATAGTTAACAGGTTCACAGGGTAAAGCCCTTCAGTACCTTCAAATCATCTTATTCCACTCTCTCTGACAGCATCACATATATTCTGCATTAGTTTGTTTCAACTCTTGATTGTAGCAATATGATGCAAACTATTAAAACATGTCTTTTTGTTGATGTGCTACTTCATTAAATTGAAAGATTTGATTTTATCTGCCTGATTGTGTAACTTTGGATACTTTTGAATCTCAGCTAGTTTGAACCACGTTGCACAGTTTGAGTTTGTAATGACTGCGCATGTGAATGAAGGGAAAAGAGGTTTTTCCAAGTGCTACTGTAAGATACAATTCAGAGTTATTATTATACTCCGACTACTGCACTGCATTTCAGAGGCAAGCATTGCATATTTATTCCACTACACCGTTTTGACACCCATATTTACTGTTGCTTTGCAGAATATGATTTCAGAAATTGTGGCATTTACAGCAGCATTTACAATACAATGCTTTCTTTTACAGTACATCAGTGGCTTCCACCCAGGAGCTCCCTACCATTCTGCTACATATTCATTTATTTCAGACTTTTTTTTTTTTTTCCAGTCGCTGCTTTTTGCTTGTTAAATGCTGCAAAGTTTCAGGGTCACCGACAGTAACTGAAATGAAACAGTCTGAGGTGTACTGAAACAAAAATGCTCACAGCTCACTGAAATATGCAACACATGCAAAGGAGTTACAAGGAAACGCACTTTTTCATTATGGGGGCTTATAAAGCAAAAAGTTTGCAGCAGAGAAAAAAGAAATTAGCTTCACCTTGACCGGCTGCAGCATTAAAATGCATATTATATGTCAGTGCATCAGTAGTAATAATCCAAAAGTGTAATATGTTCTAATGTAACACTGCAGGAGCCATTATATTTCATATTGAGTACAGCAGTGTTAAATTACTTTTACTGTAAATTTCAATGCTTGTGTATTTTTACATTGTCGTATTATTTTTACTTGAGTAAAAGGATGTGAATATTTCTTCCATCACTGCCCTGCTGATTGATGATACTGGATGTAACAGAGTCAAAGTACCTGATGAAGGTGAATTCTTCCTTTAACTGTATTTTCAGCGCACAGCAGCGCATGAGTAGCATGGTATTAACTGCAGTACCCGCTTCTTAATCATTAAAGTGAATACGTGAAGTGCATCCAACCATTTTTGCATAGTTGTTACATGGATACTATTCATGAATCTCATGTTGTATTAGGTGATTTGAAGGAGAGTGAGGAAATGAGCTGGGGTGAGATGTACCTTGCACATCTCCTTGTTCTCCCCTTTTCCAGCTGCTCTAATTTGACACCTTGAGCATTGGCGAAGGGGGAGGCTGGGGGGAGGTTAACTAGGTGGGGGAGTGCAAAGACACAGCGGAATTCATTAAGAATAGCAACCCCTCTCTCTCCCCTCAACCTCCCTCCAACGCTAATGACATCAGAGGTTAGCGGAGAGCAGGCTAGCCGAAAGAAAAGACGGAGGGAGAAACCAAGAGAGAGGGGAGCCGCAACGGAAATTTCAAATGAAACAAGTTCATGGTTCAGCTCGTACATGAGGCGCTTTGACTGAACAATCTCACTGAGGCTTTGTTTGCCTGGTTTGTTTCAAGTATGTTTCTGCATCCTTTTAGCATTCACAAGAAATGAAAGAGGCTTCAAAAACTGCTATTTTGCCTCTGACAGTCCTAATGCACTATGATGACATACCAACAACCAACTGCAGACCTTCGAAAAACCCATTTATGCCACACTTTGTAGGTTGGATGGAGTGCAATCAGACCTTTTCAACATTGTGATTACCACGTACTGGCACAGTAATCTGTGGCTGAGGAATTGGCTGGCTAATGGCAGTTTCACAGCAGCCATCTATAGGGACCTTGTAGACAGGTAAAGTGGTAGTTGCAAGATATTGAAATGGCCAGTGCCACCTGGGATGAAAGGCCTTTAAAAAAAAGTATTAGGAACTTATTTTTTTTTTCTCTTGAAGCGGCAGCACTGTGTGTAAGATGAGCAGCTTTATCTTTGCAGTGACTTAAAACATCAAACACCTCGCTTTCCCCTCACAGCCACTGAAGCTGCTGCTTGATTTTAGAGCTGCGGGGGAAAATGAAAAAAATGTTTCCAAGCCGAGCTGAAATCCTTGCTGAAACAGTGTCCCGAGACCTTTCAAACGCTCATTTCCATTTATCTACCAGTGACATTTTTCATGACGTACTCTCTGGCAAACTATCTGACTCATAAATCCAATTCAAGCCTATTACTGAAGAACTTTTAAAGCTATCCTTCATTAATGTTAATGGGGTTTTTTAGTGGAGGCCAGTGGTGGTTAGGACTACATGGCTGCTTTCCCAAGCTTGTTTAACAGGCTCCAGACAGAGATGGATGCTTCTTGCAGTCCGATAGGCTCTCGGAGCCATCTATCACCCAGAGGACCCACCCACAGAGCTGGCGTTCCATAACAAAGGGCAGCCAGGAAAGCTTCTGATTGACAGCTTTATGTGTGTGGTGGCTAGTCAGACAGCAGAGAGGAGACATGGTATCTGTTTCTGGCCTCGGAGCTGGCCCTCTTTCTGAAAATGAGTTGTGAAGAACAGAACAAAATAATGAGTGAGCGGGGGAATCAATCAATATGCCGACACGTGAGATAAATGAGAGAATCAAACACACACAAAAAAAACATCCCTAATGCTGCTGAGTAGGTACAAAACTAATCAGGCAAATGAAGCTGCCCGAGCAACATAAACTGCGAATGGAGAGCAGTGTTAAGGCATAAACAGTTATTATCACAAAGATTATTACCCTTACACCTCCAGATTCACTAATTAGCACAATAAACAGCCATACGCTAAAATGTATGGCTGGAGCGTGCAATAAAAAGCCGCTGCAACATGCAAATGCAGACAGCGCACATAGAGAGTCCCAAATAAAGGGCAGTCGGTAAATTCCAGCTGAAAAAACATTAAAACCTGCGATAATGTAACACATGCACAAGCATAAACTGCTTTGCTTCTGTCACAGCTGTAATCATTTTACGAGAGGCCACAGTTCCTCTCAGGCTGTATATATTCTTGAAATGCAGACAAAAAGGAAGGGGGGGTGTTTCAGAAGAGACACACTAAATTTGGACAGTAAGTAGTATCACCCCGTCGGCGCGGTACACCGCACATTCGCAACGCCCCATTTAACCGCACACGGCGCTTCCCTCTACTGCCTTCATTTGCATACTTCAGCGGGGCCCTGACGGATGAAGACGGATGGGGCAAAATCAGCCTCACTGAAACAACTGTTTTATCAAGGTTAAACTATCCAAGAAGCTCTTAACCCCCGCGCCTTTATCACACTACAGCTCTCCCAATATCAATCTATCAATATGATCTTATCGGACGGGAGGTGGGTGAAGACGCTCTTCATAAACTCAAGTAATAGGAACATAAAGGAATTTTATGTGTTTAGGGGAGGAGACTGCTAAACATGGTGCTGAAGGACATGTCCAATAAAACAGGCTACAAGGTGGTGCCGGCAAGCCAAATAAAAAATAATAGAAGAAGAAGAGCTGCTCGCCTCGAGGCGCGAGAGGCATGCGCGGAGTCACGGGGTCGCCGGTTCAAATCTTGTGAGCGAACTGGTGAGAGCATGAATAAGAAGCACTGAGAGCCTCTTTTAAGGCTCAGGACGAACTTGCACATGCTGACATATGATCTGCTGCAGTGAAAGTGTCTTTTAATCCAAAGCACAAAAAAAGATACAGGTGTAGCAATGTGCTGCACTCTAAATAATACTGATAAAAAAGCAGCTTAAAATGAAAAGAAGATGATCCACCTATGTTTTTCCATTATTGCTATATATTTAGTCTATATTTCTTCTAAGAAGCAACAGAAACATGTCTTGAGTTCTTGTCCTATCGCTTCCATCTAACACACTTGCCTTCCTGCTTGCGTTCACCAGACTTCAGAGTGCAGACAACCCCACACAGTGCACGCTTGTGTTTATGCGTGCACACCTACACAAAGTGACTGATTTCAAGGAGAATTTCCATAAACAACCGTCACTTCACACAAAACGCATAAAATCACAGATGAAAGTGACAGTAATAAATAATATGAACAGTGAGAGGCTTCCTGCAGCTTCTTTCATCTCGTATTGAGGTGTTTCCGTTTGTTCGTCCATATTTGCCGTGCGAACACCTCAAACTTATGTAGCAATGATAAAACTACCGTATAACGTGACGCCATCCAAGGTAACTAACTGCACTGCAAAGACAAATGCGACTTGTGCAGTCATGGAGGTATCATGTCCGGTGGTGCAACTTAATGTGACATGACACGCTGTCAAACAAAGACTCAATGTTATGAACTTCACAGTGGTTTTGTATTGTGCATGTTTGCAGCATTAACACTTCTCAGGTGTCACTATTACAGTGTTTAGATGCAGATGTAGCAGTTAGAAATGGATCTTCAACGTATTAATGCACAAATTAAAACTGACTTCTGTGACACAGTGCAGCTGATGTAATAACAAACCACAACGCGACTGCTGATCCCACACATAAACTCACATGTGTTCACAAATCATAAGAGCAAACTACCTCCTAACTTTTGATCTTTGAAGGGTAAAAACTCCGTTAGGAGAGGCTCGGTAATAAATGAACAGAAGTATATAATTTGCTGATTATGCTCAAGTAGAAAAAAGAAAATGACAGCAATTAACATAATTTCAGTAGGAGTTAACTGTCCAGAACTAACACCGCCAAAGGCAAGCTGGCAGACAGAAGGCACAGAGGAAATCCACAGCTTTCACTCTTTGGGTTGGGGTACGCATTTCTACAGTACAGAGAACCAGCAAGGAGGCGACACTGGATGATCAATCCTGTTTGCTGTTACTGGCAGAGATGTTTACATATTTAACCTTGCTTAATATCAAAGTAGAGAGCAGAAATGTAAAAGTTTGGTTGGATTTCACACAGTACAGTAAGGCACTTAATAAAAAGGATTTTCTTCAATAACATATCTAATAATCTTAGTAATTATTTTGCTGAATAATTAATCAATTACACATCAAAGTTACAATTTAAAAATGTATTTACGGATGTACATGATGCGGCGCGTCTGACCCAGCATTTAAAATGTGTCAATGGTTTTACAAATTCCTCCTTGTGTGACAGTCATGGATGGTAATGCTCCATCACATGTTTTATATCTATTACACAGTAAATATTGAACTGGAGCAGGGGTTTAAAAAATTCTGACACAAACAGAATTGCTATTGCAATGTCTGTCAGAAAAAACTTAATATTTTCATTAAGTAGTTCGGCCTTTTTAACAAGTCAAACCTGCTGTTGTTTGAAAAAGTCTCCAATATCAGTTCATTGAGAGCTTACATTACACAACTTGCAATAATGTAAACTAACTCAATAATATTTTTTGCAAACTGATTTTTTTTTATTTATTTTTTTTTAAATCGTACCATAATAGTAGTTTGGCCTGTTAATTGTTGTGTTTTTACAGTACACCTATGCATAATTTCAGATAAAGCAAAGACAAGGAGCTTTAACCCCCATTACAGTGAGTTCTGTGGCTGTTCATTCATAGATGCCAGAGCAGACACTACTACACTAGCAGATTAAGGGCCCCTTATCTGGCTCTCTGAGATGGTCTTTACACTGCTAGGCAGCCAGACCAAGTGCTGACCTCTGCTAACATTCATGCTCTCGCCCTACTGTGCTAAATGCTACCTGTGGTGTCACATCTGCCCCGGGAAGTGATCCAAAACTGCAGCACCCCGTGTCTCTATAGGCCCCACGGAATTAGCTGCAAGAAATCCCGAGAGACAGCCTGCCTGCCTGCCTATTTCTGCCCCTCCAACACACACTCTGACACACGCGCAGAAACACGAGATACCACACACTGCACTGAAGATTGCCAGCATGAGATTGTTTGATTTTGCAGCCACAAAAACAACTCTTTGTGTGGCTAAATTTATCATCGCTCTCCGCCACAGAATTTGTGTCTTTCTCTACAGTTCAATATCTCCTCTTTCTTTTTCTGTGTCTGCATTGTTCTTTGTCTGCGCCTTTCCCTTCCAGTGAAGGTGCCGAGGTTACCAAGGCTCATCTGTGGCCCCTTTGTCTCTCACAGCAACGGCAAGGTTTATTAACATAAATTAGAATAGCTCACCGAGAGAGTACCTTGTCGCTATGCGTTACCCACGGCAACCTCTCCTCCACTCTCAATCCACCTGAGCATGTGCGTGTGTGTGTGTGTGTGGGTTCATGTGTTTGTGTGTGTGAAATAAAGAAAGAGAGAGAGAGAGAGAGTGGGAGTGAGAGAAAGAGCACACTCCCCTGCATCTAAATGTGAAACTACTCTGAAATGAGGGAGACACATCCACACCCATCTCTCCCCTGTCCTGATTAAAATAAATGGTGCTATCTGCACTGCATGACTCACTACACCATGGCATTACTATCAGTAATTGAAACATCCAATCACTACTGAGCCATCAGCCTCACTGCTCTTCCCCATCTGACTTTGTGGCACCTGATTGAACATCCCACTGTATAGGAAGTAATACAAGATATGCCTATGAGTTTATACAGAGAAAATGCTGAGAAGAGATGCAAAAACACTGCATCTACAAGGATGCAACTCTTGTATTATTTTTTTTGCACGACATGTGTGTGTTCATGTACAGTATATATTTCAATGTGTGAGTGTGTGTGTGTGTGAGTGTGTGCACCACTCAACATCCTAAGCAGATATCCAGCGAGAGTCGGCAGCCTCATTGATTGGTGTTGATTCCATCTGGGCAGCGAGCAGCGACTGACAGTGGATCTAAGCCGCTGCGAAAGGCAACCATTAATCTTGGTCCTGTTTAAGCAGCATGTATTAATTTGTGTCATTTTTACTAAGTCAGCCAGGGAAGAGCGCTTGCCATTTTATGTTTGACTGTTCGTCGAAGTCTGAGGGGGGGTGGGGGGTTCTTTGTACAACCCCAGCATGCTGCCAACACGCCACTTACATCTTAGTGGCAGGGTGCCAGAGAACCCACCTCCATCAAAGTGCCCATGAAAATCTGAATTCATAAGTTACATTTTTGATATAAGAAAGGATACGTCTCTCCAGTCAAACAGTGCGAAAAGGCCAGGGCTGCATGCATGTAACCACGAGGATTTAACACAGTGAAAAATGGAAAACAAAACTAAACTGTAATTCAGACGTAGTTGAAGTGCACAGTTGGAGCCCCATGAACATATCAATAATAAGATCTGCAGGTGTTTCAACTCCAACACTGCGAGGATATACGCGTTTACCAGTCGCGCTGCGTGAAGCAATTCCATGAGACTGTGGAAAATCCAATCAAATCCAAACAGCACCAATAAGAAAAACAATGGCTGAGGCAATTGCAACTGCAATAATGTCACCGGAGCTGTTTTGTAGACACTAAAAGCTGCTCTAGAGACAAACATCTGATAAAAAAGAAACTCCACTCCGCCATAGAGCAAATTTCCTCTCTAAAGCAATTTTATATTCGATAAGTGGGAAGGCATTCTTAGCGTAATGGATCTGAATATGATCTCTGTCAGAAAACTAAGAACACAGCCTTGTATAAAAGCCCAGTGTGCAGAATAGCCAGTCCTGCTGCATCAGATAACCAGATTGAAAAGTGCAGGAAACAAGCTACAGATAGAGATGCCAAGAATTCATATTTCTCTTGAATAGGTGAACTGTTTCTCTGTCCTTTGTGCCTTTGCTGTGAAGGTGAAATTTGAAATATGAAGAAAAAAAACCCCTGAAAACACTAAATCGACATGAACATACACTTGTGTGCATGTGAAGAGGTCAAACTGAAATGCAAACTAAAGCTAGATGAGATTTTTCTCTTTTAAATCGCTGCTGTAACTGCCAACAAACAAGCAAAAACAAACACAAGACACACCTAGTAACATACCTGCACCCTCACAAACACACACACACACACACACATAC
>OMNN01024606.1:13759-25978 GCA_900302755.1 Chromis chromis
CACTCCCCCGCCATACGTCGACACACAGAATATGACCATTCTACAGCCAGATCTGTTATCACGGCTAATTACTACTCCCACCTCAGATATACAGGGCTGTAATTAGCCTCTTAAAACATGATTAACATGTCTCAATTAAGCCAGTCAACATTTGCATAATATATTAGCTGTCCTAATTGCAAGTGAGTTTATATCAGAGGACAGGGAACAGCAAAAATACTTGCTGTTGCTTCTGAAGTGCCCCGATAATGTACTCAATATAAATATAAATATGGAGGAAAAGCCAGAGAATAAAAGGGAATCCGGTCTATTTACGTGTGATATAAGTCACTTTAAAAGCAAAGATAAACTTACAATCAGAACATCCCCCGCTCGGACTACTTATAAAAATATATTACGTGTTTGTTATTATTCACTTAGACCAACATTTCGGGTAAGTGCAGGAAGAGCTTCCTATAAACTCGCAAATCAAAGCCTGGCAACGTTTTCGCAGGGAAAACTTCACGCTCATTTCCAAGTTATTTATTTGAAGTTATTTATGAGAGAACAGACAGAGTCCTGTTCAGCCTTATTTCCGTGGAAACTAAAACATGGGGGGATAAACTGCTGCTTCGGCACTTCCAAGCCGGGGACAGATATACAGTCTCCCAGCTAGCGCGGGGAAACCAAGGACATAGCCATTAGTTTCAGGACAGCGCCACATTGGAGACTAATGCCTCCATCTGTCACTGGAGATGAGAGGAGAGTAACAAAGAGAGGCAACACTAACCCCTGAACTCATCATGGACAGCCATGTCAATTAAATACTGAAAAACAGCAGCAGTGGGAGCCATAGTGACCAGTTTATCCACTGCTGTATTGGAGCACAACTAGTCCCACCGACCATGTTTAATGGTAATGCTACAGAAAATACCATAAATGCTCATTTGACTTCAACACCGTGCACCTCTGTGTTTACTTCAAGCCTTTGGAAACCATTAATTGATTAATCATAATCAGAAAGCTGTCACTGTTTTCAGAATACTTTTTTCATTCCAAGTATAATCAGTTAATTTTCACTAAACTAATGCCAAACTTTTGTTTTGTAGCTTCTCCACTGAGAGGATTTGCTTGTTTTTCACTGCAAATTCAATCTCTTTGGGTTTCGGCCTGCTGGTCAGACGACAGTAGACCTCTGAAGACGCCACTCAGGCCATTTCTTCACATAGTTTCGCGATTATAGGCTAAACAATTAAGCAAGAAAGTGACTGCCAGGCTAATAAATGATGAAAATAATTCTTAGTTGCAGCCAGGACAGTCATCAAAACAAATGTCTGCTTCGTGCCAATGAAAGAACGAATATTTCCCCCAACGTCCCGGCAGGACCTTAGAGAGTCAACATCACTGTGAATATCTAAAGTGTGTATACATGTCTAATTAGCAGCGCAGGGCTGGTGGGGAGGGGGGGCCGCAGTTAGTGGGATGGACTGATTCAGCAGGTCTCCAGCTTTGATAAGTTCAAGCGGTGTAATGCATTATCCGTCTGATCACATTAGTCATGCAGGAGCTCTCCATCTGACCCAAGCCTGCATGGGGGTAATGTGAGGCTGCTGACACAGAGTGGCCTGACGAAACAGTCCCAGGCCCGCAGATAGAGAGACACAGACAGAGAGAGGGAGAGAGAGAGGGGGAGAGTCGGCCTGAAATCTGACACCCAGAAACACTGACTTGGTGTCTGGCTTCTCTTACTTAGTCAACCTGTACGTGCCAGCTTCCCTCGCCGTAATGGTTCCACACAAACAAAAGACGCTCTCCAGTTCTCTTCACAGGATGTGAAGCAAGCACAGGAAAACAAATTCTAAGTGCTCTCAGGAACTGTAGAAACAATGATGATAGTTTCAAAAAAAAAAAAGTTGAGAGGGGCCAGGAGACAGGGCAAACGCTGAAATACAACCCTGGGCGACCAAACGGCGGTAACACAAGCCTCCGCCGTTAGCTTTCCATAAACCGGGGTGTGAACCTGAGCTTGTTTAAGCTTGCTAAATACTCTGACATGGCAGCGACCCCGGCACAAATATACAGGCGGCGGGGTGGTGTGGGGTCATCAGTTAAGGCCTGCTCTGTCCGCTATTGGCATGCGCTCCCCGCCTTGTTTGTCAGCTGCTCGCCAATGGACACCTCGCTGGTGCAATGTCCCATATTGCTGCTGTCAACACCCACACTGCTAATATATCACACGGAGGAGCCCCCACACAGCACACATGTGAACAACTACATGCAACAAATGATAACCGACGCACAGAAACGCTTCCTCTCTTCAGCAAAAGGTCGAGGAGAAAGGGGCCTGCTTCAAATCCGAACCGCCGTACTCGTCTCCTCCTGCTCGCACTTCTTCTCAGAGGCAGTCTGACTGCAACAATGTAAAAAAGCAAGGAGAAGCTGACTCTTTATAAAGAATATAAAAAAGACCTGACAAATTACAGGCTGTACTCCACTCGCATACACTGCACTCAGCACATTTGGCTGTAAATGCCATGGTGAAGGTTTGAGTCATTTTCTCTGTCACTGCAGTGAAAGGATTTTCAGTTTCGTCTGCACAAACCTCCTATGGGCGAAGATGAGCCGCAGCTCAGCTCTTCAAACGTCGACAGCGAGGACACAGAGAGGAAGCGATTCGGCCCCGATTCCCTCGCAAATTGTTTGGGTTATTCTTAACTTTTTAAATGCCGTTCGGTCGTCATAAAAACAATGTAGTTATTTGGAGCCTGCTGATTTGTGGTTCGGAGAATGGTTGTTCAGCCACACTTTGGCTATAAATAACCGAACCAATACATGAAAAAATATAAGCCATGTTGAAATATGCTCATTTCCTAACTTGGTACTAAACAGAGGGGATGACAATTTGCAGTCTGAGGGGAGCCTCTCTCTCGTCAGAGGCTCTGTGAAACCCTGGTTGCCAAGAACGGTGGGAAGAGAGGAGAGGCAGGGGGGAAAGCCAGGAAAAGGTCCAAGTCACTTTGTTCTTCTTTTTGGAAACGAACTCTGGTTGAACCCAGGGAGACGCCAGACAGTTTACAAAGAGCCAGGCATTACTCTCTCACTTTTCCAAGCCTTGCAATTTAGAAACAGGGCCCCAACCTACTGTAGCTTCCTCCTCACAGGCTGCACTCTCTAACCTTTGGAAATCTGATGAAAATCTCAAGTGTCTACATGCTCCTTGTGCTTTATTTTTTTTGGAAAAAGCCTGCGCCAAACTCTGACTCAGTGTCAGTGCATAACCGCTCATGTTAAATTAATGACAATGGTGTTACCTTCATACAGCACAAGCCCTGTGTTTATTCTCAGCAGGCTGCATGGCTGCGACGCAACAACCCGGCAGACAAAGTGACAAGGCTCTCTCAATAATCTCAAAGACAGCTTCAAAGTTGTGTTCACAGATAAGGCTATATTGGATATTTTGTTTTATTTCCTCCCTTGAAAAGCAGCACTCTGCCACATCCCTCAGAGAATATTCGCGGGCTTTCATCATGTGAGCCGCTCTTCTTTTTTAATCTGCTGTTAAGTGAGTAATAATTCACACATTCCTTTTCATGGCTTTGACCCTCGTTGCGAACATAAACAGAAAATCCCTCTGACCTGCCTCTGCATGTAAAACAGCTCACTTAGCAAACACCATCAAACTCAGCCAAGGAAAACAGACAAGAGGGGGTTGAGAAAGCCCGGCCCCAGAAAGAGCCAAATGTCGGCGTGAAAACACTCCTGTCCAATGACAGCGAGTCGACCGGGGCCGGAGCTGTTCACATGTGGGACGTTCTTTAGGGAAAACGTGTCGTAAATCATAAAAAATACACATTTTAAGCTAAACAAATGTACACCAGCTTAGGAGAGTCGTGCCTGCATGATCGTGACCTTTGCTTTTCATGATTGAATCCACATTTTCTTTAAAAATGCTTCAAGTACTAAAGAAAGACGTAGAAAAATGAAGAAAATAGGTGAAGGGAATAAAATGGCCAAGGCTCTCAGCAGTGTGGGTTCTTACCTGTTTTCTCCTTTATTTCACACAAGACGTTGAAGAGAGCAGGTTTCATTCTGTGGCAGTTGAGTGCATGTTTCCTAAAAGGACGACAGGACACCACTTTCCAAATCAATATTCAAACAAGTGGCAACAGAAGAAAGCTGCTTTAAAGAGTGGGCCTTCCTGAAACCCCCAAGATATCATCATGAAGATTATATTTCTCTTACATTGCCCTGCTCTTTTGACTGCAACGCACGAGTAGTTATAAAATATCCAGAAGCAAAAGCATGCTAAAGTAATCATGTTTCAAATGAAGCTATAATCTTTGGATTTAATATTTTTAACACAGCTCTATGACCCCAACAATTTGGAAAACACTGATTTTTCTAATATGCAACAAAACCCACTCAGTTACACTCCAGCTGTGGCATGCCTCAAATGTTTATCATTTTATTTTTCATTATTATTAACAGTGCAATAGGTCAAAACTATAAGAGAGGATCTGCAACACGTTATTATAGCCCAGGATTACAATGTAAGCTCCTTTGTAACAAGGCACAAGACTCCCAGTGTAACTGAGGTGCCAAGTGCTCCACAGCTACAACACCTCTCATCTTAACCTGCCACCAATAATTGATAGTTCTGATCAAATCAATCACACAAAAGTTGCTTTAAATTATTAATTATGAATCGCGACAAGTTTTGGGGCTCTTTTTCGTCCGCTTTCGCGCAGTCACGGCACTTCAGTGGGCGTAATTGCTTTCATTTAGAGGCAGTCTTGATACCAAACCACAGTGTTATTATCTCTCTCTCCCCCCCTCCCCGGTCCATCCCCAATATTTCCCATTAATAACACAAGTGTTTTTGCGCGCAGCCTCACCTCGCCTGTGCCTCGTCTAAGCTTTGGTCTGTGATGGTCATTATTTGCTGTAATATGTCTCCGATGTCCTGCTTCCTTCCCTCTCCGTCCGTCCCCGCCGTGCCATCCTGCATATGCTGCGCCAGGCCGGGGTGTCCGGCCATGCCTACCCCGTGGGAGTGCATCAACCGAGGCTGCTCGTCCATCCTTGACCACGGTCCCTGCTGCCTCCCCTCCAACTTTTAAATTTTAATATCAAGAGGTGGTCACGGGGGGGATGAAAAAAAAGAAGAGAAAAATATCCTCGGAAATTCCTCTGGATTCCTCGGCGTCTCTCTCTCTCTCTCTCTCTCAGCACCCGACACTCCTCCTTTTTCCTTGGTAAGCTTTTCTGGATTTGGGAGGAGGGAGACTGACAAACCCTCTCTCCCTCTCTCTCTCTCTCCCTCTCTCTCTCTCACGGTCTCTCTCCAAGCTGGTTTAGGTGAAATCTGATCTGAATCGCTGCTTTTTGCTTTGGCCACTCCTGCACCGCTTACAGTACGGGAAGAAGAAGAAGAAGAAAAGAGAAGCAGCACAGGATTGAACATTAAAGGCTCCTAATCTGATTAAAAGTGGAGCGCGCTGTGCTCCTCTTATGAAACCCTCCGACAGCGTGATGCGCCAAAACGCGCTAAAAAAGGACTCAACTTGCCCGTGAAGGGTTTTGGATACAAAGTAAAGCGGCAACTGTTATTGTTTCGCTTATGTCTGGTAACTGACTCATAATCAGAGTATGGATGGAAAAGCCTCCGCCCCTCCAGCTCACGATTGGAGAAGAAGGAGCGCGCAAGTCCCACCTCGGTCCTCTCCGAAAACGTCAATCATCCTTCCCGGGGAAGGTGGGACACTGTAATAAACATAAAGAGATGTGACCGGACCGGGTGGCAATGCAGTGATGGATAGAGAGTGAATATGTAGCCTAATAAATAATTGTGAGTGGCAGTGGAGCTCTGACCCAACAGGACGGCGTGGTGCTGCTTGGAGAAGACACTCTGTCAGCCGGACTATATATTTTCCTGCTGAATATTTACATCCATGTAATCAGTCAGAGGAATAATAAATCAAGATGAATTTATTAGAACATGCTGCAGTTTGTGGAAAGTATTTTATAAGCCTCGTGTTGGTAATACAAGCTCACAAAAGTCGTAACACAAAAACCCCACCTCTAACCCTTCAATGTGTTTAACCAGCAGCCTGTTGGGCATCCAGCATGTGGTGTTTGAGACTGCTGTTATTCATTGTATAGTAATATTTGGACTATTGTTTTCATTGTTGATTATGTTCTCAACTAATTATTTAGTTTGTTTAGTCTATAAAATGTCAGAAAAATGTTGATCAGTGTTTCCAAAAACCTAAAATGACACCTTCAAATGTCTTGTTTTGTCCACAACCCCCAAAATATCCAGTTTACTGTGACAGTGAAGGAAAGAAACTATGAAATATTCACATTTAAGAAGCCTTTAAAGAATACTCAAACTGTGAAATCAACCATCAAAGCAGTTGCAAATTAATTTGACAACGAATCAACCAACTGTTGTAGCTTTAAACAATAATGATCAGTCCATTAATCGATTCGTTGATTGACTGAAAACAAATCTGCTAAACTATTTTCGTAACCGATTATAATTCCAAGAGAAGATCTGCTAACTTTACACATCGAAGTCTGTTTACAGGTGTTAGGGAGCGATGCAGTGTGTAAGGTAAAGGCGGGTATAAAGTGTTGCGCCTGCAGAGGGAGCCACACGAAATCTGAAACTGCCTCAAATGATGTCACCTGAGTCAGCTCATTCTGAAGAATACAAGTTTAAAAATGAAAAAAGTAAAATCTCCAGTTGTGGAGTAGGACAGAAGTGAGGTTAGCGGACCGGTTCGCCGGAGTACTTTAGCTGTGACTACACGTCCAAATCTCAGAGTTAACGGTCAGTGGTCATGTTGCATTGTGGGTAATGTAGGCAGAAAGGAAGAAAACTTAAATAAAAGCAAGCCTGGTTTTACGAGGATGTAAAAGCACGCATGGCCCCCTCAGTTGAAGTCTGAATTATAAATGTGTTCTCATTTTATTGCGAGTGCAAGTGGGAACTCTCGGTGAGTGCATTGCACGATGCTTCGTCTAGCCGTCATAATGTACTCAGTAAAGCTGCGATCGAAACTGCACAGGTCCACAGCATCATGTCGGTCTATGCAGCTGCAGTTGGATGCTTCTAACTGCAGTTGGACAACTTTAGTCTACTAGTGTTTGCTAATAACCCAAATATCTGACACGGGTTCAGAAATGGTTGGTGAGGCCAAAGTTGAACATAAAGATACCAGAAACGTACCTCAGAACCCCTAACACACTATGTTCATTGTTGTTGCTGGAGTGATTTTATATAAAATCCAGTAATATATCATGTTTATTACAGTGTAGATCCTATCACATTGGCCTAAACTAGGATTTAAACATACCAAACACATATAGTATCGCCTATAATCAATAAATGTCATGCCTGATTACGCTATAAACAGAGAATGCTTCTTTTGCTTTGATTACTGGGTTGCAAAAACTGTCAAAGTTTTACAAAGACAATCCTTATTGTCATGGAGAGACATGAAGTTATGTGTATTTGCATGTTCTGACTGTTTGATCCAGATAAAAGCATCTGTAGACAATCACCAAAAACTCCACACTAGTCCATCCCTACTAATTTCAGATGCACCCATAGTCATTTATTTTGTTCTGGAACCAAGCCTGAATAAAAGCCACCGCAGGCTCCTTTGGTTCAGTTTTTTCCCTTTTTTTAAACTGCCCATCAATACTGAGATGCTAAATGCTAAATCAGCAGAGTATTTTTAATCTTTCAAGCAAAAATACCCAATTTCCACTAATTGCACCTGCTCAGATGGGGATTTTTGCAGGTTTCCTTTGTCTCCAGTGGGATTAAAACAATTGTCTGTTTTCTGACTGGTGGTCAGACAAAGCAAATAAATGAAATGTGTCAGTTTCAGCTTTGGGGCTTTAAAAAAAAAACTATTTTCTGACATTTTATAAGCTAGACCAAGCGATTAATCAAGAAATTTAACAGCTGATTAATCAATAATTTAAAAAAAAAGTTCTTTGCAGCCCTAATTGCAATGATAACTTAATCATCTCTCCGTTAACACTTGAAAAATCTGAACTGTATCATAGACACGCTGCAGTTCTGTGCCTCAGAGTCTGGTCTGTGCCTTCTTTTACAGGCTGGACAGAAATCGATCAGTCAGTTTTCTCATTACGTGCTGAATAGGGAGGTAGGCTAGTAATTGTCACAAGGGGCAGGGTGAGGTTGAGGGTAGTGGTGGTGATAATGTCTGACACTCAGGAGCTGCAAGACTGCACAGCACAGGCCTGAAATGGAATTCTGCAGTCCGACAGACATTCTGCTATATTTTATCCCCTATTTAACGGGGTCATAATGTGAGGGGGGCTCATATTTGTCTTGCAGATCTTACAGAGGAGACGGTGGTGCAGATGTCTGCGAGCAGAAAAGAATTATCAGACTGAGTTTTCTCTTGTGTTTCTTCCCCAATTATGCAGCTCCAAAACAATGACTATAAAACCACAGTCTCGTGTGAGGTCAGTTCTTCAAATCCCAATCTAGTCTATGTAAACCTCCCACACATCATCTTAGTTCGGATTTAAAAATCAAGGCAGCATTGATTCGTGTGAAATATGATCTAAAGAGCTCGTTCTTTTCACTCTAAATTCAAATTTATTCCACTGTAAGCCAATAGACAGAAATGACCTTATTGCTGGGATGCTGTTGGGAAAGTAAACTCTGAATAGAATAAATAAGACCTTGTTTATGGCTCTGATTGCAGTATTTCAGATAAAGCAGCACTTGCAGCCTTAATGAAAGGGAGGGAAGAATAAAAATCATCTGACATTGCATATTTTCCCTCCATTAAAACCAAATGTGTTGTTGCAGCATTAATATTCTCGTAAAAAGTGGGATTTGATTATAATTGCAAATGAATTTTGATGTAAAAATATTCTTATAAATAGTAGATGTTTTCCTCCAGAAGTTGCCGAGTTGTTTTTCAAGAGACTAAAAATGTTAATGCTAAGCATGTCGGTATTCCCAGCAGAAATGTGAACTAGTTGAATTTGTTGAGTTGTGTTGTGTTTACCATCATCCAGCGAGGCCGCTCTGATGAATACTGAAGAAGACAGAATGTACCGGAGATTATAACGCATTTGTGGATGGAAACCGCTGTAACTATAGCGATGTAAAGTCACATGTAAGGTGTTTTGGATGGCATCCACTCAGAATAAGGATAAACTGAGCATTTAAAGGCAGCATATAAATGTGTATTTCATGTTTGTCGTAAAATTGTGTAATAAAATTTTATGCTTAGATTATTATCTTATTGTTATATATATGATTTTTATGTTATGAAAATACATTGCAACTTACTACAGTGTGATAACGTGTTATAAACCATTTATTACACATTTATAAACTGCTTATTAATGCTACATTGTGAGTTGTTTAGCATTAATAACTCACAATTTTGCATTAATAAGCAGTTTATAAACGTGTAATAATGCTAAATTGTGAGTTATTTGATGAGTGAAGTCAAACCAGATTAGTTCTAATGCAAAACAATGTAAACAATGGGGTTTCAAGCCTCATAACAAACTGATGCTGACTCCACAGCACATATTCTTGTATCTTGGACTAGGGTCAAACAGCTCCTCCCAGAGAGAGCTGCAGGTCAGAGCAGGGTAAGTTATGTATGAGGTAGGAACACACCGAGGGAGAAAGCAGCAACTGCATGGCACATCTCTCCAGGAAGTAACCTTGATGAAAAATTCAGTTGTTTGCAGCTCCTGGCGTCCCTCAGGCATGAATAAAGTGAAGCCCAGACAGAGAGAAAAGACCTGGGCTCAGCTTGAAACTACTCACCGACCCGCTGCCGAGGAACACACACACCGGCCAGCATTAGGAGATGGGTACGAATTAAACTTTAATCACGCCTCAAATAGATTAAGCGACAGGAGCCGAGTCAGCATTTCCGAGCCCTTGCCTCTGCTTCGGTTGACCATCCTCCTCTGAACTGCTACTAAATTAAATACCCAACAGTTCCAGTTTCTGTGCACCTCAGATTAACTTCTAAGCAAATGAAATCTTGGGAAACAAAGCAGGAGTGGAAAACAAAACCTGCCCGGCTGCCTGGTGATTAATGTGATATCATATATGAATCATCTCACTAAATGGCTACTCCTGGAAATATTTTTGTAAATGTGATTATTTTCCTTGGAAACAGATGAACTAATGTCGCCCACTTTGCTGTTTTTTTTTTTTTTTTTTTTCAGGTTTAAGAATTTATCTGGAGGTGTTTTTCTTCAGTAAACAGACACACCTGCCTTTAACTCAGCCTGCATCTTGTAGTTAACTATCATTTTTTAGTGTGCAGGGCCCGGATGTGTCTTTGTGCAGCTGAGGCTGGGTCAGGGTGAAGGATGACTGATATGAAGGGGTTGACCTGTCACATAGCATTTGACTTACTATCCTTGGAACAGGATAAAAGGGGAGCCAAATGTCAAGTGATACAAGTGGCGCATCCTCAAACACACATATCCGCACACAGAGAGGGATCCAGGGATGAATGGTTCATAACAAAAAAAATAAAAAATCCCACCAGCTATTCTGTGCGTGGCATGTAAAAACAGTAAGCTTATCATTTTCATGAAAATAATAGTCACCGGTGGCACTCGCAGCGTGTGTCAGCCACAGGATTTCCATGCCCTTTTTCCATGAGTGTGTTCTTGCTGTAGGGCCCCTGTAAGCCCTTAGACCTCTTGGCAAAGCGTGGGCTGTGCCTGGTGGGGGGAGATGTGACGGATGCCGGAGCCTCGGAGCCCGCTAGCTGCTCTGTGAATTTTCCCAGACTCATTTGCATTCATAAAGAGCCTACTCCTTGTCACAGAGTGTTTTCTTTTTTAGGCTGCCTCCAAAAATCCCGTGCGACTCTTGGTGGGAGTGCGCCGGGAAAATCCGACTGTCAAAGACGACAAGACGAATGAATCCCTGTGTCAGACGCGTGCGGCTTCAACGATGACAGATGGAGGAGAGCTGTCCCTCCGTCGATCGGCAGGCTTCATTTTGGAATAAATAAATCTGAATTTCACCCCCTCCCATAATTACAAGTGTTGCTTTATTTGACAGCTCTCTGTGTTCGTTGATGGGAGTGTGTCTGCTGATGTGTGTGTGTGTGTGTTTGGTGGGTGGTGGCACTGACCAGGTGACAGCTTGATTTAATTCCATGTGGGCGTGACTGCAGTGTGGTGCAGTGGTTTTCAATTGTGACTTTTCATTCTAGCTTTTTAATCAAGCACCAATGCACACTGGGAACAGCAGGTGAATATAAACATGCAATTAAAGGCAATTGTGGCCCCTTTTCTCACCTGCCCTGCTGGAGTGTCCTTGGGCAAAATGCTGCATCCCTCCCGCCAGTCGGTCAACTGGTCTGCATGCAACCCTGCACCCTGACCTCTTATGCAAGGAGGGCATGTGGATGTCATGAGGAATTCTGGGGCCATCTTTAATAAATGAATCCCAGTGGAGCTTTTGTGCATTTCCAGCTGTGGCTTCCTAAAATCATCACCACCTTTCACCTCGACAGCAACGGGATCTCAAGATGGGGTCAAGCAAAGAGGAAATTCATGATCAGTCATCTAATGCTGGTAACCAATAATCCTGACCCACCAGGACCAGAGCTCTCCTCCTATATGCTTATTATTAGTTCACTTTTACACTGTACCTTGACTTTTTAATAGTCTTTTTATTGTGATCTTATCTATCAATTATACAATTTTAATTCTATCACTTAAACACTTTACATCACTATCAAGTGGAATTCTATGCAAGGCATCTTACAGCAAGTGCAAGGAAAGGTCTGTCTGAGGATTAAAATTAAGATTAATAAGACCAAGTTAACCATTTGCTCTCTTGATTTGACTCTTAGATCTCTTGACATATGTCAGAAAGAAGTCAAAAATGTTTTTTTTTGGAGATTGTAACATCATAAACCCTCAATTTAAAAATATATGTATGTACATAAAAACACACATTTATCCAATCAAATGTCACTTAGGGTGACTGGCTAACCCCATCCATCATATAAAATCACATTCGACTGTTAGCTTGTGTAGCTGGTAGCTGATGTCATATATTAGAGGCACATGTTTGGACTCTAGTTTATTTATTTCTCCCACCAACAGTTTGTATTTGTCAGCAATCTAAAAGCCATGGATCCTTTTTGAGCACTAAAACCTTCATTTGATTGAAATCACTATAGAATT
>OMNN01024607.1:0-10029 GCA_900302755.1 Chromis chromis
TATTTGTTCTCTTTTTTAATTTCTTTTTTTCTTAAATATAAAGACAGAAATCACAAAAACAACAGTGGCATGTCTTTGCAAGAAGACCAAAACAGATGAAAGAAAAAACAAACTAAGAACCAAATCCTGTCTTTAGGTCTAATGTGCATGGTGCTTTCACCTGACTACCATTAGTTAATGATAATGATAATACATAATACTTATGGCGTTTCAGGACAATCAAAGACACTTTACAAAGTAGGTAGGGACACAAACAAAAATAAATAAATAAATCAAATCAAATTAAATAAATCGAATATAGTGGAGAAAGGAGCATATAGAAAAGGGGGATTTATGAGTTGTAGGCAGTGAGGAGGATTCTCTTGTGCTTTTGGGGAGTGAGTACCAGAGGGTGAGAGCAGCAATGGAGGAAGCCCTGCCACCCCAGGTCCGGTATTTGGTCCAGATTATGGTATGTAGTTGTTTTGTATGCTGTGGGAAGTGAGCACTGATGGCATATAAAGATGGATGTCACCCATAGGTTTTTTCTGAACGTCTTGGTAGTGCCTGACCGTGCCCAACTACAAAATAATCCTAAAATGAGGAAAGACGTGGAGCAGTGGTGAATTTGAGGTGGGCCATACGAACACCTCCGGGCCTTGAATTGTCCTGAGTCACACCATTAATTATCCATCCATCTGTTTCTCCACTTATAAACAGATGGATAAACAGGGGTTGGGTTGTGATGGCAGGAGGGTAAATACGTCATTTCAGACGTCCATCTCCCCCCACGATGCTTTCCATTTCCTCATGGGAGATCCCAAGGCGTCCACACGGGTCAGATGTGTTTTTCCTCCAGTGAGATCTGGGTCTACTCTGGGTTCTCCTCCCTACAACGTACCCAGATGTGAAGGAACAGCAACTCTACTGTGCTGAATGTTCTGAGAACCTCACCCTATCTCTAAGGTTGACCCCGGACCCCCTATGGAGATGACTAATTATCGCTGCCTGTATCCTCATTCTCTTGGTTATACCCAGAGCATGACCATGAGTAAGGGTTGGAACATAGATCCATCCATCCATCCATTATCTATACACTGCTTAATCCTCTGTAGGGTCGCGAGGGGGCTGGAGCCTATCCCAGCCGACTCGGGCGAGGGCAGGGTGGAACATAGATCTACTGGTAAATCAAGAGTTTCAGTTATGCATAACTTGAATACTGGATATGTAAAGATCATAATGTTTTTTTCTACAGGCTGTAAACTGTAGCGGTTTAACTCAAGCAAACAAAGGATCAATGTTGATATACCAACCCTGCCTGTGTTAACTCAACACAATGAAGAAAAGGTTACTCAAGTAAATACACAAACAGTATGTGTGAAAAGCTGCTACGAGCAATAATGGTGCAAGTTGTAAACATGTAATTGGTATAATGTACTTGAAACATGAACTCGAAACAAATAAATAAACAAACAAACAAACAAACAAACACCAAACAACACAGAATATATATAAAAAAGCAAGAAACAAAAAACCTTTCAGAAATCACTCCTGTCCTTTTAATTAATCACAGTTCATGAAACAACAAAAAGAGTCCAGTTCGGGTTTTCTTTAATAGTTCTTCACAATAGTACCACAGTTTAACTCCAAATTATCCACTCCGGATTTTCACAATGATCCCACCACTCAATCAGAATAAGGAAGTTACTTGAAGAAAAGTTCACTCATCCAAATTAAAGAATATCCTCACACCAAAAAATAACCTGACACTCTAAACTGGGTGAACATAACGTAAAGAAGTGAAGAGGAGAAACAAAATAGAAGATCGCTGATGTTTATCCAACTCACGGTTTCTCAGGGGATATACGGATTCTGTGAATTCTGTGATTCTCCACAAGTAACCGGCTGCTGTTGACAACGGTGTGGAACAGCTTTCTTCGAAATGCCTGGGCAGGCCGACTTGTTTTCTGGCATCCAGCCCCATACTCATCCGAAGAAGTCCAGATATCTGGAAGTAGCAGGGCCAGCCTTGCGATTGCGGGGAAAAACTGGGCCACGTAACTGCTTGACAGTGCTCTCGGAGGTGAGTGAACAAAAAAAACTGTTCATTTTCTTAATGTTTAATACAATATATTTTGGTGATTGCCACAAAACATGTTTATTTCTGCTGTAAAGTTGACCGTTTTAACATGGAGGCCTGTAGGGATTGACTCCCTCTTGGAACCAGACTCAAGTGGCCATTGGAGGCCACTGCAGTTTGTAGCCTTTGCATGTTGATCTCATTTTACAGCCTCAAGGTTGTTGCTTGGTGGTGAGCTGCCTCTGGGCTGGGGAGAGTCAGTCTGCTTGACTGCCCTGAGTTCTGGGAAGCTGGCTGGTGTCATCATCCATATCCTTGACCATTGTTGTTTGGCCTCCTGCGCTGCTTGCTGTGTTTCTCAGGGGGCTGTCTGAAAACTTCCCTCTCTGCTGGTCTCCCGATCAGGTCAGCCCTAGCAGAATGTCTCCTCTAGATCCAACAGGTATGATCTCAGGCCATTTGTTGAAGGTGAAATCCTTTCCTTCATCTGACAATGCTGTCTTCAGGTAGAGGCTTCATTCTGGTATCTTGGCGGACAGTTCAGGCAAATGCTTGGTTGACTTTTTGTATCAGAATTTGGCTATTTGGTGTTTAATCTGCAAGTTGTTTTTTTTTAGGTAATTCCAGGATCTAAGGGAGTTTTTAGTCCCTGAGCCATCCGTCTTTGTACTGGACTGATATGCATATCCTCTGTAGATGTGTTTCTCAACAGTAGAATGGCAATTCATAGGTTGTTACTCACAATGACAACTTTGTATATTTATATTTTTTGCAAACAGTAGGTTTACTGTCTTCAAAACTGACGCAGCTTTAGATTTCAGGTGCCTGAATAATGACACGACATGTTCAAAGTGGCATTACTTTGCAAACTTGATAAATGTTTCACAGTCAAACTTTGATTCACAGTCTATAATCACGGTCAAGCTGCCTGTACCATGCAAACTGAGCTTTGCACCTCACTCCTGGGGTCTCTGCTGGAAGATCTTCGAGCAGGTCTGTTTCCCAGAAATGCCACTAATGGTCTACCATGAGTAGAAAGCCTTTGCCTGCTTTTATGGGGACATAGGTTGAGAGGGATGATATATGCTACCTATCTAACTAGCTAAATGTCAACAGTCTTTCTCCAGAATCTCTGAGTCCACCTTTGATGCAATTTTTATTATATTCTATATTTTCCCACTTCTTCATATTTGGCTCTCTTCCTCTCATGCACTTCCTCCATGCAATTTTCCCACAGCTCTGCCTGTTCCACTCGGATGGTGTTTTTGGTGTCCTCTAAGACCAGGACAATGTCTGCCTCAGACACAGTGTGTCGTGGGAACTTCAGCCGGTTCTCCAGACCAGGCCAAATAACTACCATTCTTGTCCTGCATTAGGGGACCCCTAATGGTGCCATCTTTCCTTTCCCTTGGCCTTGTTACATTGCATAGAGCATAGGTATAATCTCAAGGCTCACCAGAACACCATGGCATAGCAATAATTTTCCACAACCTCCACTTCTATCCAGTTTGTACCAGACTTGTTTGGGTCATTCAAGTCCCCATACTTTGCTACCTCTCTTGCCTGAGTCACCTTAAATTCCTTGTACAGGGAATTCAAGGGTATCTGGAGCTTGGTCTTATTACCACATACAGCTTTGGAAAATTATATTACACCACTGTAACCACCGTTTCCTGCCTCTCCCTTTAGTGGTTCTTGGTGTCGGCATCCTGTGTTTTCTTCTTAAAGTTGCAATCGACAGCTGTTTTGTGGATTCCAAGCTGGTTAGCAATGACTCCTTTAGGCATTGTTGAGTGATAATTTAGTTCTAATTATCTGCCGACTTTACTTTTACTGCTTATGCACAAAATAATGGAGATGTTTTCACCCATCTAGTGTGAATTGTGACGTTTTTACAGTTTTAATGGCCATCTTAAAAAATCATTTATTTTACATGTTGAATTATTATAAAACTTTTCATGTCTTTTCAAAGATGTTGTGTTTATTTAGACCTGTTGTGTAGCCTTAGTAAACAACAGGTGGTCCAATAATTATTTCCAAAGCTGTGGAAAAAGATGCTGGTGAGACTTCTTGGAAGTCCAACTACTTTCCTAGGCACCTTCTTTCCAAGGCCTCTACCAAGAAGATATGAATCTCATAGACAAGCAGTGACCAGAATATCATTGGCAGATTGCCATGCTGGCGCTATACTTACACTCTGAAGCCCTGACTTGTCAACAGCTTTCACCTGTAGTGGTACTGTAATTACTGTAGCTGAAGAACAAAGAGATGAGACTGAAATACTTTTGACATGACAGTGAAGATTTGGTTTCGGTATGTTGCTCTGGTGTTAGTATGTGTATGTATGTCAGGTGACTTTACGTACCGCTTTTCACGTCTTCCCATGCTGGTGGGGAAACATCAGAGTGTTCTGAAATGTGTCAGAGAAAAAGGTAAAAGCCCACAGTAGACAATTTTTAATAAGAAGCCACCAGGTGAAATGAACAGTGTTTAGAGTTGAAAAAGTACATGGAGTAAGTGAGAAAATGTATACAGTGAATCTTGAGTACCTATTCTTCAATATTTCTTCATATTTAGGAACTACATCCATGATGTATCCTCTAATATTTTAGCATGGTATTCATCCTTTTGTCACAACGATGCCCATAAACACATGATAATCTCCAATTAATTATTTGTTTGGTGTATTTATAGCCACATTAAATACCCTCTAAAAAAGAAAAGAAAAAACATCACAGAAAGCAATCAACAGACGATGTGTCATGCATACTTTAACAAAAGCCAAATGGAAAAACGTCATGAGAAACATAATCTATTCTCAAAGTGAAACCAGGAAGGCAAAATGAAATAGGGTGGTGTGGGATAAGATAATAGAACTGACAACAAAGGTACAATGATATTGTGAAAAGAGAACTGAAAAGAAACATGAGCAGATTAGAAGATCGGACATGACCCAACTAGGTAGACCGACAAAGGAGTGTATTCCTCAAAGCTTGTTCCTTTACAGTGTTGGTCTAATAAAAGCATTTTAACAGGCCATCGTTGGTGGTGCCAAAACTGAAGACTTGCTTATACAAATTGCATTAGTGGCAACAAAGGAACATACAACTATTAGACACATTATTAGAAGGAATAGTGAGATGGGTCATTTTTCCTTTATGTACTGAGTAGCCTTTAACCAACTTGTGAGTGACCTACATCTCTTTAGCACTATTCAGTCTGTGTGAATCAAGCTTTGAGGGGAAGATGGTTTAAATGAGTTTCTATAGCTCTCTCTGTACTTTTCTTTGTCTGTTTATTCAACATAACGTTTACAGTCAACAAATACTTAGCAGTGCCACAAACATGCAGTCATGAAACTTTTGGTCTCAGTTTCATGACCTGTACGGCTGGTTTTATTTTGTGAGTTAAGCAGAACATGAAGCTTCTGCTTTTCTGTTGCAACATGACAACATGCATGTGTACATGAGCTGTATGAAACAGACACAGAATTTTTGAAGCGTGTTGAAAGAACAGCTCAGTCACTGACATTACTTATTTGACTTTCATTGTCAGATAAACTGAAGTCAGTGATTTAAACATATAGTAATCCCATTAAAAACACATAGTACTGTATTCGCTTCCCTTAACTGGACACCTGATGACAGCTGTGTGTAAATAATAAAAGACACCAGGAGTTTTTAGTAGATGTATTTAAAGAATAACCTTAAATGTAGTGTTTATATGTGACCACTAGATGTCCCCAGAGGGTTATATGTGCCTTAAGTCTGCATGTGTTCAGTCTCCATTAAAAAGCTGCTGCACAGGCTGAAGGATTCAGGCGCTTATTAAATCTTTTATGCAGTCAGCCCAATTTAAGCAATATTACTCACTAACACTGTGGCACAAATGCACTTTTTTTTCCAGCATAGATTCAGATTTAATTGAGTACGGCTGGCGTTCTTGCTCAAGTGTCATAGCTCAATGTTCTGCAGCTGTTGAGAATTACACGGCTGGGCAAGAGCCTCTATATGTGCTTGGGATCTGCGGGAGTGCACTGGAATGTCTCCCAAATGCCCCCAAACCATAACAGCCGGAATGAAATCAGTGCAATGATCTCACTTGTGAGGGGTGTACAGGAGGGGAAACAAAGGGGGGAAAAAGAGAAGACAGTAATGATGTAATATGTGTGCACAGGTGTGTACATGTGTGGAGGAGAGATGAGGAAAACAGCAGACGGAGATAGAGAAAGGTCAACTCATGTAAAGTGGTGCATTTCATTCCCTGGTCCACAGCCCCCTCCTTCTTATTTTTGACAGAGCCCTTTGTGTTTCTGTGCAGATGGATTTGTTGTCCTCCGCAGACAGTTTGTTTTGTGGCATTTAATTTGTTTTGGTAAGTTTTCCTCAAGCTTAGTTGAAGTGATAAAGCAAATTTTTTGGGAGATCTCTATTTTTATCATATTTGTAATAAGATGAATCTGTGTACATAATCACAGATTCATGGAACTTCACAGGCTGTGCTGTGGTTCCTGCTCTTGACATTCCTTTTAGCAGAGAACCGCTCGGTAATAAATACGGACCAGATTTACTGTGCTAAAGAAATCAAACCGCCAAGGGAGAAAGTGTTCCAGTGTGAAATAGTTTGAAAGTTGGAGGAGATTTGACTAAAGCGAGCTGAGGCAGAACCTATAGAAAATTGCATCAACACTTCTCAGTAAACTGTACTGGACTCTGATTCTTATTCATTCTTTTTCGGATCTGATAGGACATTAAAATGTTCAAATTGAATGAATGTGTTAAGTGTTGTTCTTTACTGGCTCATTATGCTGCAGCAAAAGTATGTCTTCATGTATTTCTGTTGTCAACTGTTCATTCACCATGATTCAAGTGTTCCTTTATTTGTATTCCTGCTTATCATAACACAAGTGTAGGTCTGCCACGACATTATGCAGTTTGTGAGGCTGAACTGTAGTATTTTGATATAACTAAACATTCTACAAATCCTGAGCAGTGCCTCTTTACACCGAACCAGCTGAATCACTATTGCCACAGAATAAATTAGTAGCATTCTGCAGCAGCCCTGACACGTGTCTGAACGTGCTGCTGATTAAAATCTGACCATAATCCAATGACTGTTGAAAATAATAGGCTTCTTATGATCTCTGCTTATGGACTACATTTGTACTGGGCACAGCATAACCGCTGGGACTTGAAATTAATTGAATATACTCCAGAACTGCAGACAGCATTAACAGTGATGAAGTATGCATTTCAATGGTTATTTTAATTCTTGGCTTAAGAAAAAAGTGAGCAAACTATTAATGCTTCCTTATTATCAGAATGCCTCAGTAACTCTCTGAAAAAGCTACAGTAGATCCAAAATAGTACTGACAGGAACTAGCAAAAGAGATCATATTTCTCCCATATTAGCTCCTTCATTGGTGTAAAATCCACATCTCATACAAACCCCTTAATGACAAAACTCCATCATGTCTTAAAGACCTTCTTGTACCATTTTAACCACCAGACTGCAGGTTTACTTGTGGTTCCTAGACTTTCCAAAAGCAGAATGGGATTCAGAGAATTCAGCTATCAGGCACTCTCCACGGGAATCAGCTCCCAGTTTAGGTTAAGGAGGCAGACACCCTCTCTGCTTTAAAATTAGACCTAAAACTTCGGACTGACTCGAGTGAGCCAGAGCCATATCTTGGTTATTGCTGCTGTAGGCCTAGACTGCTGAGTGACCTCCCATGATGCACTGAGCACCTCTTCTCTACTCTCCTTTCATTATCTCGCCATACATTTCTATGCCACAACTCTTGTCACTAACTTTGTACCTTCTCTCTCTCGTAATTGGTGTTGTGTCCTCACTGCAGGCATCCGTGACACCACATTTCTGATCTGCAGTTACCGGCCTCACCGACCTCCCAAGTGTTTATTGCTCTCTTACGTGTTGTTTGCCCGTTTTCTATCTGCCAATTTATCGTCACCCCAACTGGTCGAGACAGGTAACTGCCCTTCCCGAGCCTCGTTCTGCTGGTTCTTACTGTTTCTTTCTTCCCACTGTTGCAAAGAGCTGCCAAAAGGAAATCAATTGGATTTGTTGGGTTTCTATAATGTAATGTTGTAAGGTTTTCACTTTACAATGCCCAACATATGCTTTGAATTTCCTACTACATGATGACAATGGAGCACGCTGCTACTTCTAATGTTATATCAGTGTTCACCATCTTAGTTTAGCATGTTAGCATCCTGATATTTGCTAATTGGCACTACAGACCATGGGGGCAGTGGTGGCCTAGTGGTTTGTGAAGCAAACTTATAACTGGTGGGTCGCCGGTTCAAGCCCCCGGACTGGCAAGAGGTTGAGGTGGGAAAGTGAGAGCGACCGCTTGTCCCAGTCACCACCACTGTGGGCCCTTAAGCAAGGCCCTTAACCCCTGACTGCTCCCCGGGCGCTGCACTACGGCAGCCCACTGCTCCTAGTATGTATAGTTTTGGTTAGCTTTGAATAGGATGGGTCAAATGCAGAGAAGGAATTTCCCCAAGGGGATCAATAAAGGTTAGATTATTATTATTATTATTATTATTATTATTATTATTATTATTATTATTATTACTATTACTATTATTATAATAGCTGTAGATTTTTGGATGTTAAGCAAATATATGACTATAAACAAAAGCACTATAGAAAAACTGAAATTTTGGGAGAACATTCAGGTGATCACTAAAACCAGCATAGGATTCAGCCACTGCTTGGGCACCGTGAAAATGTTGAAAAAGCTGCTGATGTATTTCAGTCTGCACCAAAATGGTTTAATCAATCAGTCGATTGAGCGAACAACAGACCAACATCGCCACATCCTTCATTGCACTGGCATGACTGTAAGTACAGAGAAGAAGCACCTTTATCATTATAATGGCACGTAGCGAAAAAGCTAAACACATTTTACACTTTACACTTTCAGAGATCAGCAGGGGTGGAGAATTCTGTACTTCGAAAGTAAAAATCCTGCATGTTTTAGATGTTTCCCTCTTCCAACACACCTGATTCAAATGATCATCTCATCATCAAGCTCTGCAGAAGCCTGATAACGACCCTGACCATTTGAATCAGGTGTGTTGGAAGAGGGAAACATCTAAAACATGCAGGATTTTTACTTTCGAGGACCAGGATTCTCCACCCCTGGAGATCAGTATTCACATTACAATCATAACCTTGATTCTAGCCAGTTTTATGGTGAATAAAATCATCCCTTTAACAGAAATCAACCAAGGGACTTAAATACCAACGGCCTGTTCACAGTAAATATGGGAGTTCAAAGAGTTCAATTAAGTTTCCAAGACTTTTACTGCAGATGAAGTGTTATTAATGAAACTAACATCCCACGGCGTCCCAGTCTCTATCGTGCTCTCTCAGGTAGCATGCAGGCTGATGCTGCTCCGTTTATCGTCCTCTCTCAGAAGAACAGGGTCAGTGAGGGGTAGCCTGCTGGAGAGAAGGGGTAGGTGGGTGAAATTATATCACCGTCTGCCAGGCTGCCTATAAAGTTTCTCCTCAAACACTGCAAGCAAGTCACATTGTTTAAGTTTTGGCATCATTTTCACACTGAAAACTTGTTAGAGAAGAAAGTGTTGATCAAATGGCCGAATGGTTTGGTTTTGTAAAGAGTTTTTTTGTATGTAACAGGGTTGTTTTTCCTTCTAAAGGAGAAACAATGATTTTTTTCCCCAACAGACAAAGAGGAGGAAGCGAAGAATCAATTGAAGAATAGGCCTACAGCACTACCAGAAAATGTCCAGGACATTGATTTTTCCTATTGTGTATTTTCGAAGAGAGATGTTATTATAGGGAAGCGCACAATGACATCTTTGTCATAAATACAGGAAGGAAAGGTGTTAATTATCCCCAGATTCATATCTTATGAAATACAATAAATCCTAATTGATATTTTTGAATTGCCATAAGAAACAGGAATGGAGATG
>OMNN01024608.1:10164-34407 GCA_900302755.1 Chromis chromis
TCCCTCCTCCTCCCTCCTCCCCCCTCCTCCCCCCCGAGCAGCCAAGAAGATCCAGCAGCAACCTGCAGCTTCAGTCCAGGAAACACTGCGACTGATGCTTCAATGTTGGTCTATAATGCGGGCAGCCAAACGCATCAGCAGAGGATGGAAATGTGTACGTTGTGGTGACCAGACTGACATCCTGCCAGTTTGACCTCATAATATAAATAAATAAATAAAAATGAGAAGCCAGGCCAATTAGCTGTGGATATTTGGACTTTTTTTTTTGTATCATTATTTTTATTCCCACTAAAATGCATTAAATGCGATACTTTTGCTCAGCTATTGTAATTATTAATATAATTAATGAACCTATTAATGAAACAGCCAGTGTAGGCTATATATAAATACATATATACATACACTACAAACAATTTATGTTGTTCAAAACAAATTTGAACTGTATTTTTTTTAAACTACATTTTCACCTGCTTTATTAAATTATAGATTTAAAAAATTAGCAAAGAAAAAAATTATATAACTGTCAAAAAAAAGTTATTTTACAAATATTTGTGTTATTTGAAAGAAAATTTGTGTGTATTAATGATTGAAAAATAGTAAACGTTCTGTTAGTTTACAGATTTTTCCTGTTTTGTTAAATTACAGATAATATCTAGTAAAATTACAGGGGGAAAGGTGCTTACACTTACATGTTGACTTTTTAAAAAAAAATGAAGGTTAAAAGTGTAAAGTAATGCCCACATCAAAAATGTGTATTTATATGAATGGTAATGTGCTCCCCTTGGGGAAACTCCTTCTCTGCATTTGACCCATCCTATTCAAAGTTAACCTTAACTATACATACTAGGAGCAGTGGGCTGCCACGGTCCAGCGCCCGGTGGAGCAGTCAGGGGTTAAGGGCCTTGCTCAAGGGCCCACAGTGGTGGTTACTGGGATAACCGGTCACCTCAGCCTCTTGCCAGTCCGGGGGCTCGAACCAGCGACCCACCGCTTACAAGTTCACTTCACAAACCACTAGGCCACCGCTGCCCCACTTATAATGTGTAACCATAGAATTACACTGTTCTACTCTATTTGTAGCCGCAAGTCATGTAATTGCTATACAGATATGTGCCATTATTTTTCACAGTTTTTACATGTTACGGTATTCCATTCCTTTTCCACTTGGACCCTTGCTGCTTGATCTTTATCTAGAGATAAAAGTTCTTTTTTATATTGTATAAATGTGTATATGTACATATTTAGTGGTAGTAATCCTTTTTAATGAAGGCGGCTAACAAACACAAAAACCATCGGTCAACCCCATATACAAACCATGAAGTGAGGTTAAGGGGAACAACCTTGTGGCCTCGTGAAATTTTTCCTTGTTATCTGTAAGTGCTATGTAAATCAATCAGGCTGTTTTTGTAGAGCACTTTTCATACAAATAGAAGGTAACAAAGGGGCTAAACAAGACCTAAAAGGAATAAAATACAAAACAGCAGTCTACACCCCGAACCCTCTCAACCACCTGCCATATTTATAACGTGTTATAAATGAATCAGTCTCAGGTTCTGGGAAATTGTGATGGACATTCTGCTATGTGGTGAAGAATGAAGCTACAGTCAGCTGTGTGACCTGTACAGGATTGATGCACAGGTAGAGTGCGCAGACAGTAAAGGGTCATTTGGAGCCAGCCCCCAGGGTGATCCAGTAGGTAATTCTGGTCTCTATACTACACTGGGATGCACCAGTTACATTGTTTTACAGATGCTGAATACTCACCAGACACCACTGCTCTCCTTTTCCCCACATTTACACACACTGCAGTGCAACGAGCTCACTGCACCTGAATGAATGCAACTGATAGCGGACACATCAATTTTTTATGACCTAGAAACTGTGTTTAATGTGGAGCGGTAAAGTCATAGCCGACACCTGATCCGTTTAATGAGGTCAGTATGAGAGGGGAGCGTCCTCGGTGCAAACCATGAAATCACAGAGGAATCCAACACGTTTCACACACAAAACTCTGCTCAGCAACTTAATAAGTTCTTTATTTGCAATGTTCCTCAACTTTCCAGTTTCCGATGCAAAAGAAGCAATAATTTCTTAAATAAAGAAAGCAAAAAAATATTTACAAAATTCCAATAAAACTAATAATCAATGGATTATCTAAAGCATCTCTCTGCATCTGGACAACTGTGGTTTCTGTTGGAAAAAGGAGACACTGCAATTACATCAGCAATTTATTGTTTCTGAAAAATAAAACTGAAAAAAAAAAGTTTTTTTTATTATTATCATTATTATATATTTACAGAACGCTCCTGAAATGAGTTTCCACTTAAAGTAGAAAAGGCTTTCGGATCATTTCTGTGTGTGTTTTTTTTCCGTTTGTTTTTTTTTTTTTTTTTACTTTATATATTTCATCAAGTCAATTTTCTGTAGATTTCAAGTTTTAACGGTGATTGGGTCGTTAAGTGTCCTCTACAACAGCCAGAAGAGGTAAAGATGAGAAGAGTCAGTCAGTGTGGTTCACTACTGGGGATGGGAGAGGATGGCTTTAGAGGAAGCATTAAGACCATCCCCTAGTAGTCAAGGTCAAAGGTCAACATCAGTCCTGTGTCCCCTGCAAGTTCATGGTAGGAAACAGGAAGAGAAAATAGACAACCTTTGCTTTAAAAACTCCATCCATCAAATTAAGATTAGTTCATGTACATTTTTGTCTACGAACGTTTTGTCCACTGTATCATTAATAGAAACACACTTCAGTCATGCTGCACACTCCAGGAAAGGACAAAGACATAAGAGCTGTGTTTGGATTGAACACAAGTTATGGCATGATGATACCCACGAATCAGGGAACCCACTGCACCACACGCCCCCTGCTGTTTCTTCTTGCAGATCAGATTGGATGTCAGGCATTACAATTGTCTAGAACGATGGAAAAGCAGCCCGTTGGTTTGTATTACTGTGACAGAAAGAAAGAGTTTCGTAGTGATGTGGGATACTTCACACCTCGTTAACAAGCAATCCTGCTGAATCAGTTTTCAAGTTTATTTCATGAGGACACTTGCTGTGTAAAGCAGGTGGGGAAATAAGGAAGCAAGAGAGGGAGGTTAGAGAGAAATGATTGTTTTCTGAGTCCATCCCTCAAAGAAAAGAACAAATAATAAAGATTTATCCTCATTGAGGATTGATTTGAGTCTGCCTCTCTGGCAATATTGTCCATGACTCCACGGCTGCCTGCAGAGCCCCCGCCTTGCCAAAGGGGGGCAGCAGCTTTTAGTTTAGTCTTTTAGTCCTTGTCAGACTCCTCCTCGGCCTCGCGGAGCCAGGTGAAGAAGGCGGTGACTGACTTCAAGGCCACACCTTTGCCTGTTTGCTCCGCAGGGTCTTTGCTGGATTCCCATTTGTAGAAGGCCTCCTCTTTAATAACGTCCTCATCGTACAAGGCGTCGAAGAACATCCGCAGCAGGTCTGCAGGGACACAACACAGAGGTCAGTATTGATCGAGCACTGGCATTGAAAGAACGGATGGTTTGTTGCAGCAAATTAGACCTCTCACGCAGTTTGCTGCAGCACAGTTTCAGGATTCTGCACTTGAAAGGGACTGCAGTCAATCAAAAACACAGCTACAGCAGTGAAACACAAATTAGTACTAAGTGCCAGTAGCCAGGGAGACAATATCTCTAAGATAATTACTTTTTGATTCAAAATCTGCATTTTTTTTTTTTATAATCACTAAAAAATGTCCTTTGAATGTTCTTTCAGAGCAGCTCTGCTGCTTCACTGTGTACAGAGAGAACTGAGCTGCTGCAAAACAATGACTCAAGCTGTACTTTTCAAGTTTCACTGTGGATAGAAGGCTCTTAAAAAAGACCTGAAATTGTTTGTCAGGATACGAGTAGTTTACAAACAAACCGGCATTTTAAAAATGAATACATTGAGAGATTTTTCAGGACGCCATAAAGAAATTAAGGGGATGAAAGGATGGTTGCTTGAATGCAGCAGCATTGAGAACTGAATTTCCTACAATTAACAGCAAACATGGTGAATCAATTTTTCTGATCAGCTTAATTACTGGTAAGTGATAACTGCCGTCTGCCCAATTTAAAATGACGTTTTTTCTAATGGGATACTTCCGTATTCGTGTTTTACTTGTGCTGTTTTCACTAGTTTGAAGCTGACGAGGCCAAATTGACTCAAAATCAGAGGCAGTGGGCCCCCATCTTATGAGTGTGAAGTTTAACTTTTGATGCTTATAAAACTAGATAAATATTAAAATTAGAGTATATTTTTGCATGTATATACTGAATGAGTAAATATATCTTTTCATAATATTTGCAAATTCAATGAACATCTACAAAAGGCAAAAACCTGAATTGATTTAGTCTGAATTGCTTTGAAAATTGATATTTTGAAAAAAGTGACAGTCCTAGTATCACACTTGGGTTTCTCTGTAGGTTCGACAATATTGGGCCACGTTATACGTGCGACACTCACTTGCTGGTTGCTCCATGTGCACCATCAAAGCCTGGAGGGCGTAAAGGGCCTGCAGCTCTTTCTGCTCATCACACAAGTATCTCTGCAGCAGACTGGCTCTCTGACTAATCTGCTGAGCATCCACCTTGTACGGGTTGTCACCTGAAGGAGAAGAAGTAAACACTTGTTCACACAAATCATCAACTGTGATAAAACTTTGTGCCGTTGCAAATTTACTTCTGGAGCTGCAAAATCAATCACATATTGTGATCTGTTACAGTTACCATTATAAATCATATTTCCCCACTTCAAGAGTGTGTGCTGCTGCGATTGGTGACTAATGCAGAGTTGCAGGATAATTTTAGAGACAAACAGACAGCTCTTGTTTCTACATGTTGTGTTAGTCATACTTACATATGATGGCAGACTGGCAGACCGATGTCATCAGTGCTCGCACAAACTGGTTGGAAGCAGTCTGCTGCTCGTCCATGTTAGCCTGAAAATATAGTTTGAGAGAAGGGACAGCTTTATATTTAATGAAGAAAAAACAAACATGATGGGTTCAGGTTTAAAAATAAAACCAGCTGAAAAATCATGATTGACATCACTAGACAGCTGAGACACACCTCAACCCAGTCTCTGATGCGCTGGTTGTTGGCCTTGTCCTGGAGGAGTCTGTCCAGCTGTTTGCTGAGCTCCTCTCCACTGAGGACCACCTTCTTACCGACTTCCTTTGACTCTGCGTCCTCTCCTGTGGTGAACTCCACTTTCTGAAATGAAGACGAAGCCCACAGACACGCCTTAGCAACACGTTACTAGTTATTTCCTTATCCCCTTGGGGATAACGGAACCAAACTGTGAACACAACATGAATATATTCACTTTCAGTGACTAAGCTGATTTAGTGAACTTGTGAGCAGTGAATGGGCCACATATTTACACATCCAGCAGTTTAGGAGGAACAACATTCATTTGGATTCCTGTTTCTGGCCACTTGGCAAATGCAATATTCACTTTGTTTTTGGTCAAAATATCCGTTCATTCAGTTGCTAAATACTGCACTCTGCTCAGCCCCCCGCCTCTACCTGTATCTGACTGCCATTTGGTGCTGAGCAGGTAGTGTACACTGGTTTTTTAGAGCCTTTCCTTAGAAAAAGAACTGCCTACTGTGTTATATAAGTCCAGAGAGCTGTGAATCTAAACAATACAGTTGCAGGTCAGACAGCTAAACAAAGATATGAGTCACTCAGGGGGAAAAAAAAAAAAAAAGCGTAAAAAAGTTGATGTTTTTATGTCTAAAATTCACAAGTCTCTCTCGTACCTGATCAGTTACAAATTTGTTGACGTCTTCATCCTTAGGCAGGAAATCATTCCAATTCAGCCCAGCCTCTGTCCACAAAGCCCCAACTTTCTTGGGGGTCTGATGAGAGAAATAAAACACATTAAGTCCAGTGAATCTAAAATGTCACACTGCATCCTGTACTTTTACATGTTACACAGAATGTAATGAAATAGCCATTCAAGTGTCCACTCAGCCTTTTTGAGATATGTACATACCATTCCTTTGCAAAGCAACGTGAGGATCTGTGCCAGCAGCACGCCGGCCTTCCCCAGAGGCACAAGAGGCTTCGAGATCTCCCTGAAGACACAATTTCACTGGCTTTAGCTTTTTTAAACTGTATTATTGTTCAGTTGTTTATCACCACTTTCATAAAAAACATAGCTATACTCGAGGCAAAAAAATTATGATAAACTGCTGTAAATATCTGATGTTGTTTAGGCGTTCGTGCTGGAAGTAAGTGACCTAGTTATACATTTCACTTGAAATTGTTTATTTCAGAAGGAAGACTGTCAGTGACATTCAAACATCTTTCAGCTGCTGCAGCGAGAGAAGTGTCATTCTGCAACAATTGTGTCAGGATGTATGAAACGGCCATTTGTCTACATGTACATGGGCATGGAAGAAAAAAAAAAAAGAGAGAACACAAATCTCCATCCACATTCACACTCACCTGAAGAGCTGTCCCATAGGGATGCCTCCCTCATGGAGCATGGGGGTAATGAGTTCAGCCAGGTACAGCCAGATGTGAGGTATATCTATGGCCATGTCTTCCGCCACCTCCAGGATCTCTTGTAGCCTAAAAACGGCATAAACAAACAGCACTCAATCTCAGAATAAACTTTAGTTATACTTTTTCAGAAAGTCTTGTCGAGAGTTAATTCAGGTACTGGAAACAAGGAGATGTTGCTGACCCTTTGTAGTACTGCTGTGTGGGCAACGTCCCTGCCTTTGTAAGTTGGTGCAGCAACAGGCCCATGTGCTCCCTCGCAATGGTGCTGCGTTCAAGTGTCGACTCCACGCCGTTCCGCACAAACACGTAGAGCAGCGAGACACTATTGAGCTCAGCAACGCACTGCAACGCCTCCTACAGCACCAGAAGAAGGAAAGACATTAGCGCTCATAAACTGGTTAATGCATACATTTAGGTTTAATTTACATTGTTGCATGATGTTATGTTTGTACCTTCAAGTCATTGATGTGGAGGTATTCCTCAATGATAGCATTTGACTTCTTCTCCACCTCCTCTTCAGACATGGAAGGTTTAGGAAGAGAAGGAGGAGGAGTGGGGGCGCTTTCACGCTTAACTGCAGAGGAAAAACGGTGAAAATACAATTTAAAGTTCAGTCTTCTTTCTTCCTGAGTTTCCTAAATACACATAATTCTTATACAACTCAAGTCTTACTCCTATTAATTTCATTGGATTTTATACCTGTGAGGTCTTTGCTTGGACCCCTGTCCCGACTTCCTCGATCTCTGCTTCCTCGATCTCTGCTTCCTCTGTCTCTGCTTCCACGGTCTCTGCTTCCTCGGTCCCGATCGTCGGTCATGCTGGCGACGCGACGCACAGGCTCAGTTGAGGCCCGGCTGTCTCCGCCCCTCCCACCGCGCTCCTGCGACTCTCTGCTGAAGCTTCTCTTGGTGATTTGGTTCCCTTCCCGTCCCTCACCACGATCAAATCGGTCAAACCGATCCCTGTCGCGGTCGCCTCGGTCGCCTCGGTCTCTGTCGCCGCCACGTTCACGGCTGGAACTGGACCTGAAGGTTTTAAGTGAGACACAAATCACATTTATCATGCTGTGCTGTCAGATCTTAAACTGATCACTGAACAGGCCACATGCACAAAAACTTGATTTTTGATACATGGGATAGGTAAAGACAGGATCTCTAAAATCTAAAATTTAAAAAGCTTGTCTGGAAATTGTCTTAAATGCTACTTCTGAACAGCCATCTACAGTATAATTAGTGCTCATATGTCTGAGTAGCAATCAGGCAAGAGCTTCCAACTTGTTTACAGAGTGGATTCTGTGCTCTCTCTGAAGGATTCTTGAAAAATTTACTGCCTTTATCAGTTTGCATACAAACGGAGCTACACAGATGCACATTTAGTGCATATATTCATGGTGGGCCTTTTACCAACAGTTAAACATGTCTTATAGGATCCGGGACTGAGGATTCATAATAATTACATTTAGAAACAGATGAGTATGTATAAAAAAATTAATTAACATGCATAAAAACTCTAATGGGTCTTTTATTTTGAACAGCAAAGCAGCAGAGAAGAAAACAGCACTCGAGCATGACAGGAAATTTCACTTCAGAGAGAAAATATCTGCAGCTTCTAAATACCTCTGAGGAACTCTGCGATCAGAGTCTGTGGATGACAACAACGAACCAGACTGCTGCAGGGCAGAGAAGCGGTTGAGAGTGCTGGTGGCCGGACGCCCAGAGTCTAAAAAGAGGGAAAAAGATGACTGAGAGCCAAACCACTAAAACAGCCATAAAGTCATGCTGTCTTTTCGAAGAAAATGTTTTTACCTTGCTCTCCACTCGCAGGTTTAGCTCCACTTCCTCCACTGCTGCCTTTCCCCCAGCTACCCCACATGCCTTTTCCACCTGGAGCCAACAGCTGATTGTTGAAGTCCAGAGCACCAGGCTAAAGGAAAACAAAAGTTACATTTATAGGCATGTTACATACACCAACATCCTAGATTATTAAGTTTAACTTTCATTCTAATAACTCTTGACTTATCAGAATGAGTGTGCATACTTTGGCAATCTCCCACTGTGCATCTATAAAACATCAAATGTTCAAAACACTACATTTGACTGTACTTCATCAAGGCCTTGAGAGAAACTGAACCTGAGTTTTTGGACGTTACCTTTGTGATCTTGCTAAGGCGGGTAGTGTCGATGGGTCTGTTCTTAGAGATGGGCACCGTGTTCCACCCCTCATCCTGAGGTTGGCTGGGTCGGCCACCTCCTGGTGTGTGAGGGCCGCGGCCTCCCATGTTCCCTCCCATCCTGCCTCCTCCTCCACCTCCTCCTCCTCCTCCTCCACCTTCTTTCTTTGACAAGAGCTGCTGCTGGACTTTGATATGTTCCCTGTGCTCTTCCAGCTCTGCCTCCTTGTGGATCTGGTCGATTGTTTTAGGACCTTGGTCACCTCTACGAGGCACCCAGTTATTCTGTGGAACATAGATGGAACATGATTAAAATGTTCCAACTTAGTAATGGTCACTACAAGAAATGCTTGTTATCAGCTCTTTATTGCTATATACTGTTGTGGATGAATGTACCTTTCTGAGGTCCAGGACATCTTGCAGCATGAAGCGGATTCTGGATGAGGTCTTTCTCTCTTTGATGATCTTGTCCATCTGGTTAAAATACTGATCCATACGAGGCTGTGAGGGACACAGAAAAGAGTGGCTTTTATGAGTCGTTGCTTTAAAATGGCGACAAATTAGACGAGTAATGTAATACGTAGAGAAATGTCTCCTCAGTTCCTCAAACCCATCACTACTAATCTGTGACCCAGACACGTGGCACAAAATAAACGGGAGACATTTTAACCCTCTGAACCCTACCTTTTTTTTGACCTTTTAAAAAAAACAAAAAAGAAGAAAAAGAAGAGAAACTGCCAAAATTACACAATTTATCAGCCAGAATCTTTTAAAAACAGAAAGAATCATCGGTTTTTCAACTTTCTAACGGTTGCATTACTCATCTGCAGCTTAATTTGGGTTAGGTTTTACTTTTCAATTTTTGTGAAATTATTAATCAAAGAAATTCAACTTTATGGTTTATGGCAATATACCTGTATTATACTTCACAGAAGACGGTTTGGAATTCTCTCTACTTCCAAACCTCTATGAAAACGGCACAACCATGGCTAGGTCTTTATATTGCAGTAAAAATTGAGCCCACTGTGACTAAAACTTTGAGGAGGAACAAAACACCCGGAAACTGTTTGGGGGTCCAGAGTGTTGATGTGTAGTTGTTTATAAGCATCACTGACTTCTATCTGTGTTCATGCTTTACTTACCTTTGCCTTCTCAAAGTCCAGGTCTTTGCCAATAGTGGAGAGCAGTCTGCATAGACACTCAAGAGACTCTTCATCGTGATTCTTCAGAAGTTTCACTACACAATCGTGCATGATGGCCTCTGTCAGCATCTTAAGCTTGAAGAGTTCACCAATAAACTTTATGTTTCCCAGTGAGCGACGTCGAGCCTTGTCTTTGGACTCTTCTAGCTCCACCCTCAAGCGCTCACGCTCCTCTTCCTGAGGGCAGAAATAATGCTTGTGATTAGTTTAGACTAAACAAGAACTCTTGGTTTTGACAGTTAAGTCAAAATGCATTTCTTACATCTTTGGAAGCCTCCATCTCCTTTTGCTTTCTCTCAAAGATCTCATCATCATCTTGGTCCTTCTCAAACTCTTTCTGGCAGCGGTTGAGCAGCAGTTTGCGGAAGTTTGCAAAAACTCCTGGCTTGTCTGAGGTGGGGACTTTCAACTGAGGAAAGACAACATTGAATATGATGGTGAGCCTTAACGTATGTTCTTAATTTAGTAATATTCATATGGTGCAAGAAGTTGATATTAAAAAATATTATATTTTTAAGTGGAACAGTTGAAAGTGTGCTCCTTCAGTTCCTCAATACCATCATGATCATTCAGTGGCCCAGACACGTGGCACAAAACAGAAGTCATCATTGGAGCAAATGATAACAGTGCAAAATTCGGATACATTCACATGACTTACCCCCATTAGGCAGCGGCACATGTTGGCGTAGGCCACAGAGAAGTTGGGCTCTGAGATGGCCTTCTCAAAGATGAGGTCGATGGCTCCCTTCAGCCTCTCCTCTGTGTCTATTTTCAGGTCTGTCACCTGTTTCATCAGCTCCTGGAACTTCTGCGGGGTCAGCTTGTTAAGGATGCTGCGCAGACGTTTAAACAAGTCTTGAGTCTTTGCCTGTTCTGGATCATCGCTTTCTTCCACCTCTTCCGCAGGACGGCTGCGATTGGGCTTCTTCACAGAGGGTTTCCAGGCCTTCTCAGCCTTGTTGAGCTGCACGTCGTCATTAAGGGACATGCTGCTGATAATTTTCCTGGGCTCTTTCCGCTGACCCTGCTGGGAGCGACGAGGTCCAGCAGGCTAAAAGTAGGCGAAAGGATGAATATTTACAAAAGTTAGTAGAAAGAAACCTTATTCAAAAAATTATTGAATTATAGTTATTATTATGTTTATGGATTCTAAAAAACAGGAGTGGACGAAGTCAGAAAGAGACAAATTCACTAACCGGGCCTCGTGGTCCTCCCACTGATCTGCTCCCAAGATTCCCCAAATATGAGGGAGTAAAATCAGGACCAACACTCATCAGTCGAGCTGGATCAGCAGGCCGCAGTGGAGTCTTGTTCACCTGAAGTTAAAACAATGACATCTGTGCTCACAAAAACGTTCAAAACAGTACCATGAATGTATGTTCTGCCATAATCTGCAAGATATGTAACAACTAGTTATGCTAATTAGGTCATAAAGTACAGTGAAGCAAAACATCACTTACCTTGTCCAGGACCACATCACTGATGATAGGCAAGCCCTCGGGTTTGTGCATACTGGCGCTGCTGAACTGGAAGCCCAGGAGGAACTCCCTGTCGTACCGCTTCTTGTCCTCTGGGTTTATCGGCTTCCATTGTTCTGAGTAACGAACACAAGATGTGTGAACGCAGAGGATTACATGTACATCTTTAAATATTCTCAAAGTAAGAGTTGGGTGCAGCCTATGTGTCTTGAATGGGACACTGAGGTTGGATGCTTGTTTATGGGTGAATCTGATGAAGTCATAAGGGTACATCTGCACATCTTGTTCATTGTTTTAAGTAAAAAAAAAAAAAGTAACAGAAAAAATGGATTTAATTCAAAACAGTAATTCTTATTCACACTTAAATGCTATCATCCAAAGACCAGGTGACGTACACAGTTTCATCAGTAAAGAGTCGAGAATAAGCTCTTTAATAAAAATGTTTTACAACTCCGTCACCTTTTACGCGATTTTTGTAAATCAAATCAAGTCTATGTGTAGAACCCACTTTAAAACCATGTTGACCAACAGCAACAAAAATATGCACAAAAAGCAAGACAGGTTAAAGAAAATCCATTTGTTAAACTCAATAAAATAATATAATTTACTAAAAAAAAGGCAAAACAAAATCAATTTCTAAAATAAAGTAAACCAACCAACCCAAAGCCTTCAAAAATATGCATCTTGAGGCTTGAGATTTTGCTTAAAATGTCTTTGGATATTAATTATATGGCACATTACTCTTATTGCATCAGGACACACTATCTATCTATCTAAGTATACATCATAAAAACTGATACCACAAAGCCATAACTTACCTTCTTTGTACTGGTATTTCTGCTCAGTTGGCTCAGGTGTGGCTTTAGGCGTGTCAGGCTCTGCATTCTGCTTGTCCTCCTTCTCCTCCCAGGTCTCATCAGCCACTTCAGCAGGAGGTTCAACTGGAGCTGGAGCTGGAGTTGGAGCTGGAGGGGTGGCCGGAGTGGACGAGGGTTCAGAAGCAGGACTGGCGACCTGCTCCTGCAAACAGGAAGAGAAGTATTATAATTACTTTAAAGTTAAGTTTTTAGAGAATGTAGTGTTTTAGCAACTGCCGTTTACACATGCTGAAACTGCTTTTAAACTTAAGGTCGGTGTGATGCTCTCAGTCAAGCTGTCATCTGAGCCTATACACACCTCTGTGAAGGCATCCAGGAGGTCCCCAATGTTGTCCTTCTTGTTGAGCTCTTTCATGTTCTTCCTCTTCTTTGGCACATACATAGCAGCTTCAAGAAAAGAATGACGTGTTAACATTAAAATCTCACATCAAACATTGTAAAACATTTTGCAATCTTAAATCCAACTGAGAAGCATCTCCTCTGTACCTTGCATAGTAGATTCCTCTGGGCAGCTAACAGAGGCAGGAGGGGCATCCTCACTTTTCTTCTTTGACTCCTCCTCCTCCTCCTCCTCCTCTTCTTCTTCTTTCTTCTCCTCCTCCTCTTCCTCCTCCTCCTGGGCTGGTGTTGCTATTTTAGCCGCAGGTGTGGATTCCTGAGATTGAGAAGCGTCGGGTTTGTTATGGGATGCAGCGTCTGAAAATGTCATATCCTCAGACAGTTCTTCAGGCTCCTGAGGAAGGCCGTTGGAGAGAGGAGGCTCTGCCGTTTCAACCGGTGTGGGAGCAGGTTCGGAGGCAGAGCTCAGGTCAGCGTTCTGGGTCTGTGCAGCAGCAGGTTCCTTTACAGACGGGGGAGGCTGGGAAACTTCAGGTGCGGTCTTTACTGTTGTTTCTTCTTTTGCCATGTTAACAGGGGTAACTGTTGCTGCTGCTGCTGAAACCTCAATTGCAGGCTCCAACTTAGTGCTGGCCACCTGCTCTTCTTTTTCCAACTTCTTCACTTCCTCTGTTTTTATTTCTTCCTTTTCTGGTGCCTTCACAACTGGAGCAGCCTGAGGTTCCTCCATTTTCACAGGTACCTCTTGTGCTGCTAATGATGCTGAAGGTCCAACAGGGGCATCTACCGTGTCACCAACACTAGCTGTGACTTTATTTACTGCCTCGGCAGGAGGAGTGGTAGATGCTGCTCCTGCAGGGAGGGAAGGAGGAGGCTGCTGGTCCTTTATCAATGGGGATGGCACCTCAGTAGCAGCAGCTGTAGCAGCTACAGATTGTGCAGCTTGCTCAGTAGGCAGTGCTATTTGGCTGTCCGTTTCCTGTTTGGCCTCCAGCACAGGCTCTGTGTTCGCTGTAGCAGGAGGTGGAGGCGTTTCGGCACCAGCAGGGAGCTCCGCGTTTTCATCTGGACAGCGTGAAACATGAAATAATCACACAATAAGGAAAATGTGGAACACAGCCATTGTGCGTTTTTCAGCAAACCAAAACTGAGAAAATGTAATCACCTCTTCTTGTCACTTCAGTGGCAGGCTGTGCAACTTCCCCATTGGTCTGTGCAGGACTTCCATCTGTTGTGGAGGTCTGCAATCACAAAGCAGTAGTTTTTAAAGTAGTCTTTTTAAAGCACTGATTAAAATGAATAAACACCACATTGTATGCTAATTAGAAACATCTACACATAATCAGTGTGATTCATTACCACAAGCCTGCAAGGCAATCTTTAAAAAGATTACCACTTTAAAGATTTATTTATTTTTGGCTTTTCGCCTTTATTCGATAGGACAGTGGATAGAGTCGGAAACGGGAGAGAGTGGGGAAGGACATGCGGCAAATGCCAGAGGTCGGACTCGAACCCGGGACAGCCACTATGTTTCTGCATGTGGGTCACGCGACATAACCACCAGGCTATCGGGGTGCCCAAAAGATTACCACTTTAGTGGGGATTGTGTCAAAGAGGTATTGATTCAGCTTGGTTACTTTAAAGGAGGTAGTGTTTCCTGTTACTGAACTGTATTATTTATAAAGGGTCTTTAATTTACCTGTTTTTGGTGACTTGCAAGTTAAAGCAAACTAGCATAGAAATGTAACTACTGCTCATAATATCAGTGCTTATTTGTGTGTATTTGCCTCGACTCTGCATTGTTTGTTCAGTAAAACTGTGCTCGATTTGAGCTGTGCCTATTGTGAGATGTTAACACAAAGATGTGAAAACACGCAATCACCTTTGTGAAGAATAAACAAGTTGGGAGCTGGTATGTAAAGAATTTCAAAGGGGTGCTTTGTTTTCTCCAACAATGTGCGCTTTGTTCATACAGAGCAACTCTGTCCCCTTTCTTAAATTATATAAACAGCAATGATTCCTAATGTGTTTTTTTATTTCCTTTCAACAGTAAAAACTTAAATACTTTTGTGTCACTTTAAGAAAAAGCACCTTCAACTACCAGAACACAAAATTAAAATCAAAACAGACTGAAATGTCTTTTACAACTGGAGTTTTACCAGGTACAACTCTTTTTAGCCTTCACTGTGCTTTAACTGATTGTATTTGACAGGCATACAGTACATTAGCTAGGCACAGAGTACTTGATAGCAGTTTAGACTTCTAAAATAAGACAAACTTTCTCTTTATCACTAAATCATATGATATTATTGCTTATAGTCAGTAATATAGTCAATGAAACAATTCTGTCCTTCATTAGAGACACAAGCATCCTTACAAATGAACAGAGTTTAAATCAGCCAATACAAGCCAGCCTTCCAAAAGTCTTACCTGTGGGGGAGTCGGTGTCGTGGTTGACCTTCCCCCTGACATGATCTCCTCTGTGATGTCACGCCCACCTTGGTTGGGGTCTCGTATTGTTATCTGTCAGAGACAGAGAAAATGTTGGTCAAGTTTCCACAAAATATGTCTCCAACATTAAAATACAAAGACTATGCAACTATCCTGCCACTACTGAACTACAGTTGCCACCCATCATGAAAACTACTATTGTTATTTTCAGGTAAAAGGGAAAGTTCCACATTGAACAGACAATACACTTTCACCCCCATTCAAATTTTTTTTTTGACCTCAGACAAGAGGTGCGCTGCCTTTTTGTTGGGACACACTACCGGTTTGCGTTCCCTCTTTGGTGGGCCTTGTGCCTGTGCCGGTGGTTGCTGAGGAGGCGGGGCTTGTTGCTGTTGCTGGGTGGGGTTCATCATGATCGGTGCAGGCTGGACAGATGGAGGGTACTGTGGCTGAGCTGGATAGTATGCTCCTGCTGTAAAGGTAGAAGGAAAAAAATGTTTATAACAAGTGCAAGACTTCACACAAAAGCCGTTAGGGAGTCATGAGATTTCATGTGGTTATAATCAAAAATGTTGTATTTGCCATGTTTTCCTAAAAACCTTACAAGGCAGTTTGTGGGAATTTTGGATGCAATTATCGTAAAATGTACAAAGGTGCATCCCTGAATTTATCGTGGCACACACAAACACAATAGCCCTCACATCTTGTAATTACACAAACTCCACACTAAGAACTTCACTGAAATGTGTGGATATAAACTTGTGCGTATATAAATGTGTACATATGAGATTCATACATATACTCAATTGCAGGTTTATTTATGTGCTGTGCATGCAAGTGACACCACTACATCACAGTAGTCTTTGGGACTATGAAAGTTGGTCAAGAACACCAGACTGGATATTGTCAGCATCCTGTAACACCAGACATCATTTAATACAGATTAAAATACTTGGCTCAGCTGTTTCTTGGTGCAGGGTCAGTTTTGATTCCACCTGGTGCAAGACTGAGTGTACTTCTTTATATCAACAGTTTTGAGTGTGCCCTTTAGTGAGAAAATCTGGGATATGATATTCAAATGGATCTCTAAGACACTAATGTGTAAACTCTCTCCTTGAGTTGCTATATTTGGAGTTAGAGAACTAGTCATGTGTTCAGGTCTGGAGAAGATCCGACATTCACTCAAGGACAAAACTAACGGTTTTAGAATTCCTATAAAAAAAATACTTTGTGAAGAGGGGTTTTCAAATAATGTGCCTTTTTATTCATCTTTAGAAACTTTAAATATCATCACATATTTAGCTGTACTTGCTATTTGTTTTCCTTATTAGTTTTTTTTTTGTATGCATGTATCGTCACATTTCAACTCGCCTCTTTTTGATTTTTCCACCCCACGTGGGTTTTGTTTAACGAAACAAATTTGTAATGAATTATAGACATCAACTGTTGTAGTTGTCAGGCTTTGAGAGTAAAGCCCAATTCAAGGTCTCCGCACCCCCACAAGGGTCCATGAGACATTACCTCAGATTATGATTATATAACCACTTTCAGTTATTGATCTCTTTAATTGCATAATTTATTACAAACCTGAAACTTGGAATTGCAAAGGTGGAATCATTTGGAGACCAATTATTAATTTGGTGATTTGCAGATAAAAAGATGTGTATTTAGACTATTACCAATATTAATTTTTAAACATTTAACAGAATTTCCTAAATTCTCTACTGTATATTTGTGATATAACAGCTGGGCAAAATGGGGTAAAAAACAAAATCATACACACAAAAATGGTAATATTCAAAGAATAAATGTTTTTCTGTGTGTTTGCTACAGATGTTTTGGAAATACAATTACCCCCTATTAGTGTGTGTATGTAACCATCTGCATGTCGAGTTATACACTTGTGTTACCAAAATAAAAAAACAACATTTACGACACGATTAGAGACAAGAAGTGCCACAGAGATTTTTGCCACTGAAGCCTGCTGACCACCACACAAGCACGCACACTACTCACCGGGGTAGCGCTGGGAGGTGAGAGGAGCACCGTGGAGAGAGAGACGGCCGTTCTCTCGCCCGCCCCCTCTCCCTCCACCACCCCGCCTCTCCCTCGCAGCAAGAGAGGGCTCTGAACCAACGCAGCAAAGGAGAGGAAGGGAGTGAGGGACGGGAGAGGGAGGAAAGAAGGAGAGAGGGCAGGAAGAGACAGATGCAGAATGAGTTAATGAGAGGATCCAGAGGAAGCAGGGTGTTAAGAAGGTCCCATGAAATGAGCAATGCCTTTACCGTCCTCTTACCCTGTGTTCCTGCCTGCAGCTTTTTCCTCATGTGCCAATATAGATCAGATTTTAAATTGCTTTACTTCCTGGAAAGTTTTAGGTTTTGTTTGTGGAACAATCTCACACTCAAGGGCGTGTGTATATGCCAATACAATATCAGGTTTTAATATATCCCACCATACTTCTCATAAATTAAAAAAAAATCTATGCAACAACCGTTTTCTTGAGGTAAAGGAGCTTTTGCAGCAGCAACACAGACCAGAGGTGTGTTTGGGTGGCATTTATTATAAATGCTTCGAACCTATAAAGTGCAGTGGTCTTTAATTGTTCACATTTTTCTATTCAAGCCTCTTTCCCTCCCTAATTTTTGAGCTCATTATTATTCAAGTGGGCTCCTGATAACAATGAATCCCATCTGACGCTCATGTTGTATGTGGACACACATCACAAAGAAGAAAATGATGGTCTCAAAGTCATTTCATGGAACCTGTAAGGCAGTGTCAGGTGAGACTGCAGATAGAAAGAACACAGGCCAAAGCAGAATCAAGCCAGACCACATGCAGCTGGCAGTTCACCACAAATAGCAGAGGTTTTGACTCCAAAAGGCATTAAAAACGCCAAACAGCCAAGCAAAACCATGACGCACCAAGCAATAAACAGGCCTGCATATGGATACAGATTAAATTTGAGCTCCAACTTAAAATCTCTGATAAATTCAGGAGTCTTGTGTTTGAGATTTCACCCGTTTTACCTGTTACACATTCTGTTTGTGGTCTGTGGTTGTGCTTGGTTGCTGTTGGTCTTGGGTAAAAACCCTTACCATAACCAGGATATTCAGCAGGGCTAGTTCCTGGGTAGAAGCCTGCTGTACTGCTGGCCACAGGATACTGCTGGGTCGGGGGCATGTACGGGGTCCGGTACTGCAGAAACACAATAAACAACAAACATTTAAGATAAGAGAGTTCCAGGCCAATCTCTGCTACATCCAGAGTAACAAACCACATGTACACCCTGATAGAAGATCACCCTCCCTTTTTCACACAGAAGTTTTGGAACATGTGTAGCATGTCCAAACAGGTTTTCAAATTCAGTTGATTCTACAGTTACTTCCTCACACCCTCTTTTGTCAGGCTTTAAGAAACAGTCAGAATGATTTTCTCTGGCTGTGAGTGTATTTTTGAGCTTCCCTTCATGATATTCTATGACACCAGTAATGCTTCGCTGCTTGAGAGATGATTCGACCCTGGCCCATTTTACTAGCAGACGCTTTCGATTCATTTTTACTTGGCAAGAATTTACTTCTTCTGTCGCAACAATGCACATAAAAGAAGCCATTAGACAACTCTGAAGGTTAAAGCTGGCTCCCTAAACAACTTTAAGGCTGACTAACTCTAAAAGACATGACAACCTGACAAAAAAATCTTAAAGTGATAAGCTCATTTTATAGGAGCTGGCACATGCCATATACAAAAGAGAACATCTGCAGTTAACATAAAATGCTTTACTCCTCAAAACAAATACATTTAAATGATGACGCAGGTGGCTGGGGAGAACAATAATATGTGTGCACCATAGCTAATGTGAACCAACCTGTCCAGGGGGGATGAAGTAGCCCTGAGGAGAGCCAGCGAAAGGCAGCTGCTGCTGGGAAATCATCATCATCTGGGAGCTGGGTGGGTAGACATGAGTAGGTCCAACAGGTCGAGGGCCACTACTCGTCTGCACCCTTGGAGCACTGGTGGCCATGGCGGGTCGGTTCTGATAGTAACTCTGGAGAAATAGATGAGGGGGAAGGGAGGGAAAGAAGAATGTAACACAGCCGAAGCAAACTTGTCGTTTTGTGAGGGTGTGCATTCAGTGTCTTAACTATGGTAGTCTTAACCCATGTGTTAAAATGTTGCAGCATTTTTTCTGGTTTCCGTGTGTCCAGTTGCACACACCACTAATCTCAGCTGGAATCATTATACTCATAGCAACTCCTAACCTGTACATTAAGTTCAGTTTTTGGAAAACATGGAGTCTAAACTGTACTGAAAGTCATGTCTTCCTGCCACACTGAGGTTAGCCCAAGTTAAGAGGAGGGAGGGGGGACGAAGAGAAAAGCCGTTACCTGTAATGCTCTGTATCCACCCTTCAGCCGCGCAACACATGAGCAGAGAGCAAGAGAGGGAGTGAGATTAAGGTGAAAATGAGGACTAGAGACAATGAGGAAGGTTGAGATTACAAAGTGTAAGAAGGTAGAGTATGAGAGGCAGCAGTGTATCTTGCAGATATGAACAGTAAGCTCAAACAACCATAGATGCACATGCAGTTCTATACAGGTCTGCACAAGCAGGATCCCCTCCAGTCCTATGGGTCCCACTTCTGTGTGGTTAAAGAATCATTTTAAGGGCTGCAGGCGCATGCAGAAAATGATGTTACAATGCTGCAGGTATCAAAGATCAATTCACTTTAATATTAAAGTCTTAAACACTGTGCAATTTGGCACTGCTAAAGACGCGAGATGACGTGAGAGAAATGTGCTTAAATCTGTGGTCATCAATCCAAAACAGAGGCAATAGATGGCACTGTTAGACATGTACAATGACTGCAGAGTTGAAGCTTTGGGGGCCGAAGACAGCCTGCAGCCAAATTCAGATGTCGTCAGAACTTTAGGACCAAATTCTCACATTGTGATGGCTGCTGACCCAAGACTACAAACTAACCAATAAGAATACAGCATGAAATGATGTACATTATACTGGCTGGTTTCATACATCATAAATGTTATTTTCAACTGAATATTATAGAAATGTATACATGCCCACACAAACCAAAATGATGGAGGCAAAACAAAAAAGGTTTGTGTGACACTGGTGAAGGAACAAATCCTTGGTGGAGTAGAATTTTTAAAGAGAGCAGCGCAGATGGTTGAGACAAACTAATACGCTACTGCTCTCAGCTGTATTTTTTACATTTACACTGGAGCATTATGATTCACCAGGCATTCATCGCGTCAAGTGAAATTGATATTGAAAAGTGTGACATAGATTGAGACCAAGATTTTACTAGACCAATCTCACAGACTAGAAGTCTAAAGGTGCTGTACCTCATGATAATTTAAGGTTGGGGAAAAAAAAGCCAATTCTCATTTTGATTTTAAAGTAAAAATACAAATGTTTTGAATAAAACTAAACTGAATGATCAGTTTTGGGACAATGTTCTAAAAATGCAGGGAAGTAATGGGAGAAAAACTGTAAAGTAAATGCAGAAAGAGTAAAAGAGTAAATGAATAAAGAATAAACACATTAAATGTAAATTCTACTTTTAAAACATTGTGACTGATAATCAACTAAAGACTTATGCAACTTGCTATAGAGAAATATGCATTTCTAGCATGAAATGTGGAATTCAACATTACTGGGCCTAAAAAAAACACGATAACTACAGTGTTCTCATCTAATTCCCAAACTTGTAGATCTGAAAACATGCACTACACTAAGGAGACAGAGGGGATGTAAGGAAAAGTGAGGGGTGTTAGTACCTGTTGGTGTAAAGTACGGGGCCCTGCAGCAAACTGGGAGGACAGCAGAAGAGAGGAAAGAAGACAAGGTTGACATTCAAGGAGAAAGATGCCAAATAGGCTACAACACACACACAATTAGCCAAAGCCTTATAGCAGAAGAAGCCATGTCAGAAATCTATGTGAAAGAGCAGGAAAGAGAGGGTTCTCATACAGATCACATACTAAGACACTCAACGCAAAAACCTGAGCATAAGGGGAAAAGAATCAGGCTGTGAACAATACCTGTCTTGGCTGTGGTGCAGAGTTCATTTGTGGAGGTGGAGGGGTGGCAAAAACAAGAGAAGGGGGCTGTCCAGGGCCGTAAGCAGCCTTAAGAGGAAAGAATGGAGGAAAACAAATGTTAGCAAAATGTAGTCTACCAAAACAACTTAGATTCTACCAGGGCAGTGCGTCTCACCTGTGTCAATCCAGGGGAAGGGGCAGGGTTTGGGACAGAAGTAGGTCCCGTTATAGGCTGTGGTGGTTTGTTCATTTCACGTTCTTTTATGGTTCTGCATTAGGGTGGCGGTGTGTTGCCAGCCTTTCTGAGGAAGAGTGGAGCAAGAAATGGCAAAATTAAAATTGACTTTGAAATACGCACGAGCAGACAATGAAGCAGCACATCTTCATTAAACATGACAATCAGAGCCATACAGATTAAACATCAAACACTGCATGGAAACATTTAGTGTGGCAACATCTAACCAAGCAGGGAGGGTGTGGTCTGTGGTTTCGCCTATGATAACAACATCCCCTCCCACAGTCTTATTCACTTACATACCGCACATCTCACACATGTAGTCTTATGTGGAATTAGTGTCACTGTCCCTCCCAGATTCCTTCTCACAATCACTTTGTGATGGATATGGATTTTAATATCCATTCAAAACTTTCTATTTATCAGCAAATAAGTGTTGTGATGCTAACTAATCACTCAAAAAAAAGGGGACTTTACCTCACAAATATTAATTAGGTGCTACTTAAAATAGTTTAGAGATCTATTTCAAGCTTATATGTATACCATCAGATGACTGAGATTTGTCTGGTTTTGAGTAAATTTAAGAAAATGGATACCTCAGGTCAAAGTTCATTTACTATGTTAACAGTGGTTTCAGTGCGCCCTCGCTGTGCTAGCTCCATGTGCAAATAACCAATTCAAATAACGTCAACTCCATGTCCATTTCAATAGTGACTGCTCATCAGAGTAAGTGTTGTGTGGGTGCTGAAACAGCTAAGACGTGGTAAATTAAAAAATAATGACTACTACGAGCAGACGTGTCATACACCATCCACCTGCTGACACGGGAACGGTGGTTAGCTGCTAGCTGCTGCCATGCTTCTTTTAGAGAGGGCATCAATGCACAATGCTACCATATGGTTCTGCCAGTACTGCTGGCTAACAGGCTTATGAGGCGCGATTAAATATGGCAGGTACTCTAAGAAAAGATTAGCATCGTGTCTTAGCTAAGGTACGAGATAAAATACATCTTACTGGCCCGCTAACATGGCAGCATTCCCAGCCGAAACGGGTTAAATCGTTAGCCAACTGCCGGCTAGCGTTACGTGTCCTACTATCACAGACATTTTACTTAGTTACGCTACGTGGCTGAGTCCACATTTAACCTTAACGTACACGGAGTTCTATATAATAGTTTTACTGTTTTAATAACGAAATGATAACATCAAGAAGTCCAACAAAGCAAATAAACCGGCTCTGGCAAAAATGTTGCAACATCGAGACCGATTAGGTTAAGTTACAGTTAAGCTATTGTTGGTCAATGTTAGCTAGCGGTTTAGCCCAACCCTGTCCTCCGAGGTGTATTTAATTACAGAGGCCCAGCAAACTCCACGATCAAATGAAACCATCACCCTAGCATTCAGTGTTTTCTTCGACTAATATTGTGGCAACAAAGCAAATGAGTCAATATATAATTCAAATTGTTAACATATACACGCCGTCTCTGAACACAGTTAAAATCGCTTTTAAACCATGAACCAGTTAGCATTAGGCTAACGATCCGTGTCTCACCAAGCCTGCTGTGATAACGGTGACCAACTGAAGATTAGCCTCAAGAGCGAGTAACCATGGCTGTCATTTCAGCAAACATCAGATTAACTTTAGCAAAGCAGCTCTAAAGAATACCTCGAGTTTAAGCAGTCGCACAATGAAACATTCAGATTGAATTAGTTTCTCTCGTTTTCGTATTCTGAGCAGGATTAGCCTACTAGCTGTCCTGGTGTGGACAGACAGCCGGCAGGGCCTGTTCAGCCAGCTAACACCAGCTAGCCTGTGTGCCTTTGACAAAATGAAGCTCGGGTGTAGCTCCAGCTAGCATTAACGCCGTATGTTGGTTTTATTCTTACCAGGAATCAATAGTTACTGTGTTGTAAGATAGGAACTCGGGAAATCAGCCTCTGTTCAGTCTTCTGTTAGTGAAAGTAGTGGTGTTGTAGTTTCCTTGTCCTTTACTCCAACAGAAGTGATGCCCTTCTTGGCTGTTGACTTAGCGAGCTAGCTAGCTAACCGGCAGATGGGGTGAGTGCTACAACTGTCACTTCGGTTTAAATCCCAGGGCGTGCAAAAGTGACAGTGCTCAAAATCAAATAATATAGTACTTCGGGAGTACTATTGACAACTCCGATGGCCCCGAAAAAAGCCTCTGGACCGGAGGTCCATGATCAAGGCGTCGATGGTGACGGATTGCCGGTTAGGTATGTACACAAGTGTCGTATGAGGAGGCTCAGAGCGAGGCCATAGTGCGGTGTTTCTGCTGGATGGAGCCGGTGCGCCTCCAAGTCGCATGGGTAACTTCCGGGGAAATTAAAATTTGATGCCGTTTCCTCGGTCATGTGATACAGGAGCCTGAATCATTTGATCAACACAGATCTCACAATCATCTTATAATATCAATTCAACTCATCGTTATTTATGCAGCACATTTAAAGCAACAGTCGCAAAGCGTTTTCTAGAAAAAACATAGAAATAAAAAACAGATAAATAAGACTGACGTTATTAATTACCCCAACAAGATTCATTATTGTGATCCTACAGTGTTATTTATGGAGAGAATTTACCCGAATAATTTAAATATTAAGAATTTAAACACAACAAAAATAACATAAAATACAGCATTATTGACTCTAATAAATATTAAGGCTAAGACCCTGCAGTGTTATTTATTATGGCGATTGTAGAGATGATATTAGCTGGAAGAAACATAATATAGAATAGAATAGAAAACCTTTATTGTAATTATACAAAGTACAATGAGATTTAACGAGCCGCTCCCTAAATGCACCAACAATATACATTATAAAATATTCTAAAACCTTGTTTGAAAAAAAGAAAAGCACTATGAAACACAAT
>OMNN01024611.1:0-22500 GCA_900302755.1 Chromis chromis
CTTATTGTTATGTTTACTGTCCATGCTGGTAATTTTACTACTTCATGTATTTGATACTGATGGTGGACGTCCTGTGATGCTGGCGTTCTTATAAAAAGCAGTTTGATTTGGCAGAATGACTAAAACAACAAGAAGAGAAGCGCTGAGAAGCGCTGGTACAGCTGTACTCCCAAGCAGAGCGGAGATTGAGAATCCAGCGCAAAGCGAACAAATCGCGCAGCGATATGAGGCTGAAAGCGCCGTAATGGTCTGAAAGACGGTTGTGACAGACCCAAGTCATCACTGGTGCATTTTACCTGTGGCAGGTATCGCAATGTTGTGATGACTTTAATATCAGACATTATTGCGTTACAGCGCTGGGTGGGACAGTAAGCTAACCCCCGATGAGGTCCACCACAAACATTATCTCTGCACGATTGAGCCGGTAGCGTGTTATTAAATCGCTGTCATTTAACGTACGGAGAATGACGCTGCTTCCTCTGGTCTCTCTGTCATCTTGTCTGCTTAAGTCACTCTTAGGCTCCTTAAAAGTCCTCCTCACCACTCCTAACATTTTTCCACCTTAGGAGCTCTCTTAAGGCCAAAGACGCTTTGTGAATAGCTTTTATCTTACCAAGGGAAAATTCTAAGAAAAATCTTAAAATTGGCGGAAGTGACGTCACTAAGAGCTACTTTTAGCCTTAGGATTCTTTGTGAATACGGGCCCTGGGGTGTAAGAGGTTAAAAAAATATTGCAAAACCTGAACCAAACTGGCTAGTGGAGACCTGAGAGAGATTAAATAGGGTGAGGCTTTCTTCATTTCCTGATGCAGTAGTCCTTCCCTACTCTCCCTATTGGCTCCTGAGCCATGAAGCCAGAACCAACCAAACAAGCAGCAGACAGGGAGGGAGGGAGAAGTTAGAAACATTCTATTTACAGTTTCACACACCAGAGGACGAATGGTTTCTTTGCAGTGCGGCATTCATTTGTAGGACGACGATAATCGAACAGTGTGTGTGTGCATGAATCTGTTTATGCAGTCACATTGAGGAGGATTTACCTCCAAAGTGGGCACAACAATTAAGCCCCTATAATCATTAAATATTAGAATTTAGGGTTAGGATAAGGTTAATTAAAGGTTAGGTTTAGTTGTTGTTATGATTGCAGTAAGGGGAAATATCCAGAAAGTTAAATGTCAGTAATAATGTCCTCTGAAATGATGGAGACTCTGTGTTTGTGTGAGTTTGAAGGAAGGAGGAAGAGAGCCCAGTTTATGTAACATCCCTGACTCTGAGCACTTCTGATATATCAGAGCCACACTGTGGACAAAATCCCCTGCAACCTCCATGACTCCTCTGCACCCTGTCACGCCTGCACACACACACAAACACACACAAACACACACACACACAGTGAACACAATCTCTCTCCCTTTCATCACATACCAACACACACACACCCCACACACACTCACAGTGTCTGTCACTACTGTTCTCTTCAGTCTCTGGCCCTGTAAACCCAGCAGATCTTTTTGGGCCACAGAGTGATTAATGTGTTTGTGCACCTGTCACTATTCATGCATTCATGTGTGTGTGTGTGTGTGTGTGTGTGTGTGTGTGTGTGTGTGTGTGTGTGTGTGTGTGTGTGTGTGTGTGTGTGTGTGTGTGTGTGTGTGTGTGCATGCATGAGACAGTGTGTGTAGAAAAAAGGTATTTCTAAAAATCCAGATAATAAGAATTAGTAATTGATTAGTGGATGTGTGCTTAATGTGGATAAGATAAACGTCCACACAGTACTGTCTTTAGAAAGCACATATTTAGTAATGTCAAATTTGTCTTTCCAGCCCACTCGGGTGTTTTAAATTACCCTGGCTGTCTCATCAGGTTGAGTGTTCATTTAATGCCGCCCCCAAACTACAACTGCCAAAATGACATGTGTGGAGCTCAAATAAAAGAAATACTGGGCATTTAAATGAGCGTGGAGGTTTGCGTCTTTGTTTACACTTTTACAAAACCAACATTACCAGGACCCTGAAACAGGAGCAGCTATATGGAATTCAACCATAATTAATTTTCTTTGCTTCTGTTTTTGACAATTTAAAAAAAAATAAAAAATTGGGGGCAAATTTGCAACGACAATAAAGAAATTCTACTCTATTCTACTCCTTTTGTAACAAATCAATATGTCTGTAAACATTTTTTAAACAAATTTCACTGTTAAGATTTTACCTGTTTTTTTCTAGTAAAATCACACAAAAAGTGTTACATTTACATGCTAACAAAAACAAACAAATGAATAAAACAACAACAACAGCAAAAAACAAAAATATCAGCCAAAACTGTACATAATGAACACAAATCAAAATTCCTTCTTGTACAAAGACAGAATACACTATAAAATGTTTTGTAGAAAATACAGTAAAAAACAAAAACAAAAAAAAATACAAAACAGCAGTACACTAAATAGCATAATAATAATAATAATAATAATAATAATAATAATGTGACGATATGTTTATTGCGTCAGTAAAATAAAGTTATACCTTTGTTAATTAGGGTAGCTGCTGATGAGCAATCAAAATGTTCAGTGTAATCTTTTGCTCTATTTTTTGTTTACTTTTTAAACCGGAAACGGAAGTTGACCTTTAACCCTGGGTGTCATTTCTGCCGCGTCTCTGTGGAGCTAGCTGAAGCTCAACGTCCTGACAGCTGGCTGGTGAAGGATATTTCTTCTCTGGATATGTATGTATGTCATTTGAAATGGTATCGGTCTGAGTGAGTTAAAGCGTTTGTTTGGGTTCGTAAAGACGCTAGTTAATGCTACATTAAGTTTGCTAGGTCAGGAGCTACCAAACGTTACGGTTATCTTAGCTAACGCCATCTTTTCTGCAGGTTTATGTTCCCGTTGCTAAAACTAACAACGTATTAAAGTGCTTAAGCTAACGTTGGCTATCTCACGAGTTGACGAAGTTTAAGTCTTCTCTCATGTCGAGGTCATACTGTATGTGTTTTTGTTGTTGTTTAGCATTAGCTAGCTAACTGCTCCACAAAGTCTGCGGAGGAGATGTTTTGTTGTCATCTCTGTTACAAGTCGGTGAAGACTTCACGGAGTTACGTGCGTTGTTACAAACTTCTTCAAAACTACCTCGTTGTTTAAGTGCCCTGGAGCTGGTTGCAGACAGACGTTTTGTAGATAAAACGTGGAGCTGTTAAGGCTCATTTCTACCGAAGGCACACCTCTTTTCTCATTTCACTAACCGAGAGAGGAATCGAGGCAACAGGTATTTATCAAAATGAGACATCCTCACCTCCTTTTGTTGTTTTATGGGCTTATCTTGATTTGAAGGTGCTTTATAAATAAACTTCACTTACTTACTGACTTACTCTTGGAATTATTTTTAGAAATATTGTTGTTTTGCTGTTGATGTTGTTGTTAATATCTGTACTGATGACTCAGTCACCCTTCGTGTCAAGGCTAATTAGAGATAAGCACTTGTATACTGTAGCTCATAGTAGCAAATAATGGATAGGTGCAAGCACAGTTCTAACTTCACCTCACTGATCTTCCTCATAAATATATAGAAGAAACCAGCACTCTGATATAGTTTTGCAGGTAACTTTTATAATTAGTAGTGTCTGTGTAATTGTTTAAAACTGATGCACTAAGATATCTGTCACTAGGGATGGGACTGATAAGATTTTTACGATTCTGATTCCATTTTTGATTCTGCTTAACGATTCAGTTCTTTATCGATTCTCATTCTCAGAACAGCAGAGGACGTGCTAACCTGCTAGTGCTGGGTTGAGATTCACTCCGGAGCGGATCGAAAACGCGACATTCATTGAAAGTTATCGCATGCGTGCGTGCAAATGTTTCTGCATACTGGTAGTATTTCCTTCCTTTGATGAAATATCCACTTTGCAAGTATTGCAAGTTGCCTTGTTGTTATTGTTTCTCGTGAAATGTAACCAAACTTTCGAGCGTTTGTGCTGCTTGGCCGCCATGTTTCCTGCTGGCTGCACTGGTAAATGACTTCGCCACACACGTTGTGTAGCGTCATTCATGGCCGCTGGAATCGATAAGGGAATCGTTTGCAAAATTGGCAAACGATTCCAAGGAATTGAAACACTGGGAACTGGTTCTCAACAAGAACCGGTTTTCGATTCCCATCCCTATCTGTCACATTCATTTTACCCTTGTGGACATGCAACATAAATACACAGATGCCTTCACTAAAGCAATGAAAAAATCACCAGACATTTGTACAACACTGACAAGTTCAATAGTGCAAGATCTCCTTTTCAGTAACTACTAATTGTGGGCTATGTTCATACATCTGAACAGTTTGTGCTTTGGAATTTGTACAAATGCGTTCATATTTGCATTTATTATTGGCTATTTGTTGATTGGTATTTCATCTATCATTAATTGCAGAAATCTTTCGCCCATTGTGTTGGAACAAATGCAACGTTTGTAGGATTTGTTGAGGGAAGCATCCATATATTTTGATTGCTAGTTGACAGAGGTGGAACAAGATAGATAGGTGTACTTTATTAATCCCAGGTCTGGGAAATTATCCCAGGTCTGGGAACAAATAACTATGGCTTACTGCTGAAATGTGTCTGTTTCTATCGTTCGTCCTGATACTCTTTCAATTATAATTGTAATGTGCAAAACTGTATTGCAGAATGCTGGTCTCTTCTACGTATAGTTCAGTGAAGTTCAGTTTAACAAGAGAAGGCTGTCAGTTTATCTCTGTGTTTAAGAGTCATGCTCAAGCACTGCATCAAACTAACTTGTGCTTTATTTCTGTTTTCTGATTGCAGAGAGGCTAGTTCACACAGATCACCTGATAAGTCACATGTGAGACCTCAAGCAGAACCAGTGACAACACGTGCTTTAAGTTCCAGTTTCTTGAAAAGCATATCATATTGAGACTATCCCCATTGAGCGCCCCCTTCTGTCAAGTTTGGACTCATTTTTCTTGATCAACCAGGACAACTGGCTATTTTTTCATGTTTATTCATCCCTTCATGCTCTTCTTCAGGACCTCAACACTGCTCTAAGTATAAGTTTGGTTTTCATAGAGAATGTTAAGAAAGTAAAATCTACACCACCCAACTATAATGCCAAATGTGTTGTACCGTATATTTTTACAGTAAAATTCTGGCAACCACACTTGAAGGTAAGTTACTGTAAATTTGAGCTTTTTATTAATATACCGTAAAATCTCATGCTGTTGTACCTACTGTGTTTATTACAGGGATAGACTGTAATTAGGTTTACAGTCCATATCTGTTGTTTTAAAATAAATGATCATGAACAGGTTTACGTTTCAGCTTTTATTTTTAAAGCAAATTACCATAAACAGGTGGTAATTTCATGGTAATTTACTTTAAGCAATGGTGACAAGCTATGAAATGTACGGTTTCCCAAAAAGCATACTGTAAATTGCTAGATACTTTCATCATAATTTTTACAGCGAAGTTCCTGCCACCACAGCTGCTGGTAAATTTGAGCTTTGCAATAATATACTGTAAAATATCATACAGTTGTACTATGTTTGTCACAGATAGAATAAAATAGAATAGAAATACTTTATTAATCCCTGAGGGGAAATTTGGTAGTTACAGTAGAAAGTGTAAAGTTACCGCCACCATACATAAATATAAGTGAGCAAAAATATGTAAGTAAAAACAAACTATGAGAACAGAGAGGGAAGGCTTGCGACATCACCTCTCACCAGTATACAATGCAGTTTTACATTCTCTACCCAGGAAGAACAGAACCCATTCTCACCTAAAAGGCCCTAACCAACCCCATTGTGAGAGGTAAGGACCTAAGACTGGCACTGGCTCCAATCACACCTGGCCGCAACGGGCGCTAATGAACCCCATTGTGAGAGGGAAGGACCTAAGGACTCGCATAATGAGGCGAGGGGAAACACACCCAGCAGACAAAAGCTTCAATTGTGTTAATGGATCCTGAAGAGTCTAAAAATCTGGAACTCCCAACCGGTCAGTTAGAACTGATGAAGCCTGTTAGATGAGAGGTGAAACGTCTTTGACAAACTCAAGCAAGTCCTGATGCTACGATTGAAACTACGAGGAAAACTATGAGAAAAAATATAAAATGTACACTAATACTTATGGTAAATGGTCTGCACTTATATAGTGCCTTTCTACCTTAATGGTACTCAAAGTGCTTTACAATGTGTTTCGCATTCACCCATTCACACACCAATGGCAACAGCAAGGTGCTTGTCTGCCATTGGGAGCAAGTTGGGGTTCAATGTCTTGCCCAAGGACACTTCGGTATGTGGACAGGCTGTACAGGCTATACACAATAGATAGACTGCAAATAAACTATGAAATTTACAGTTGCCAAAGAAGCCCACTTTCATGTGTGTAACCTACACACACATTCTAAACACACGATGGTAAACATCAGCAAGCAAGGAAGCACATTTTCTGCAGCTGCATTTAAAAAAATAATTTCTGGGCAAATTCTCAGGACTGTTCAGATAGAGGCCTGTGCTTTCTGGCTGTTACGCAGTTATTTATTTTACACTGTCGCTTGTCATTTATTACAGACAGGAAAAAAAGCTGAAATGCTTTTAATTCTTCCTCGGTTAAGGCTTTCAGACAAAAAAAAAACCGAACGACCTGTGTTGAGAAAATGTCTTTTCTCCCAAATCTCAACATGCACACACCCAGTCCAATTACTGTGGCCATGGCAACTATCAGAGATTATTGCTCACAGTCAGCACTGCACGGCTGTTAGAGGCTATAAGCTCCTGCGCATTTCAGGCCTGCACACACACACACACACACACACACACGCACACATATACACTGAAGCGGTTGTGCTGCAAGCATACACTTGCCTTTCTGAGTGTCTCTCTCTTGCCGTCTTTCATTCACATACATGTAGCCTGAATTAATCCTTCTCTTTGTGGCCTTAGAAGCTAAACTGGTCTTAAAGTCCTTTGAAAGAAAAAACGCCAGTCTGAAAAACCATTTTGCCATGAGCTTAGAAACCTATCACGTTGGAGAGAATTTAATGTAACCTGGAATATGTTTGTTTAATGCTCCAGATTTGTAATTTTTTATATTTCTATATCTTTGTTCTAAATGCATTTTCTCCCTAGATGTGGATGTATGTATGTTATTTATTTATTTTTGTAGATTTAGGATGAGGCTGCATAGCCTATATTTTGTTTTGCGCGCGTGTGTGACATTTGCAGCCGATCCTCAGTCCCAGCGTTAGCCCGGGGATTGTGCATGTGATGGGGGAGGAAGCGGGGGAGGGAGGGAGAAATGCCTCAAGGACTCTCCCTCGTTCCTCACCGTCCTACACACACACACACGCACATAGCCTCAGACGTGGATGACACACACTCACTAATAAACACTGCGTTGGCCTGAGCGCAAATAGCAGCTGGCAAAGCAGTCCAAGCCAAGCATGAAAATATGCGGAACTTTCTCTGTCCTCTGGCTGGTTTCTAAATTTAGACCTCTCGTCTATGGTATGATTTTTTGTCTTGCAACGTTGCACGTAAAATAATCCTGTTGACTCGCATTTAAAAAAAAAAAAAAAAAGGAGTTATTGTTTGCATCGTGGCAGTTTTGCAAAAACCCCCCAAAACAACAACAATTTGTTTAATCCGAAAAGATTTTTATTGTGTATTTTAAAGCTCATAAATGAGTCTGAGAGAGACATGCTTTGTTTTCTGCAGCCTTCCTACACGGTGAGCTACAGTTCTGCAAGCCGCCTGCAAAAATTTGATGACAGTTTTGTTCAGTCGTGTCACTGCAGATTATGGAGACAAAGATGAGGTGCTTCGTGTTCTCGGTGATTAGGGCAGAGCTGCAGACGAAATAACCCCCACTGAGATTTTTTTTTACGCATCCCACTTAAAGACAAGAATTAAAACAGCTCCACATTACATGAAGTGCACGTTGCGTAAAATTGGCGCAGTCGTAGTTTCTGTTTAAATTGGCTGAGGAGGGTTTTTTTTTCTCTTTGCGGTAGAAGGAGCTGTCCGTGGTGCTCGGCAGCAGGCCAGCTGCAGGATGCCCATCACATGAGCAACGAGTTGCATCCTTGCGCAGCCTGCTCATCTGGAATCCAGATGTTAAATGAGCAGGGAACGTAAAATCTGTGTGTGTGTGCATGCATGAGAAATACAAACAAGCAGGTGCCACTCGTTTAAATTTTGCTTTTTTTTAATGGAAGTACCTTGATTGTGGATTTTGCTTGTGACATTGTGCAAAAAATAAATAAAAAATGCACCAACATTTTTTTTTTATCTTGGCAAAAATGCTGTGGGTAATTTGGAGAAACATTTTTTCGTACTCCTACTATGTATCAGCCTCACTGTGGAGCACAAGGCCTTTTGTCTTTGGCTACCCATAGGATGTATGTAAACGACTGTGGGCGTTGGTGCAGGATGTTTTATTTATTTCACAAATTTCAGGTTAATTTCACACGTTAAAATACAACTGAAGCAGGTCAGGCAAACTGGATGTTTATTTTATAACGAAATTATCTCTGCTACATTTGTTATGGCATTCATTTCGCAAAGACATGCAGATCACGGTATTTTATTTTATTTTTCAAAAAGGTTTTAATTCAATGTATTGAGATGAATTGGATTACAGGTTCAGGAGTTTTATTTGTCACATGCTCACATAGAAGGGCAGTGAAATGCAAATTGATTGTTGCACAAAAAAAGTGATAAATATTGAGGAGATTGTGATGGTGAACTGCAGTGTGCAAGATTTGCAGTCATGCATGCTGCGTAAAAATATGTGTTGTATAGATATTTACATTGTGTCAAATGTGTTGTTTGGTTGCAGAAGGCTTTCTTTGCTATATGGAATCTGTGCGTGCCTCGTTGACGGCGGTGTCAGTCGACCTGTTGACAGAATGCAGCATGAAAGCAGGTGAAATGTTTGGTCCTTTCATTCATGCATGATGTCAGGGGCGATCCTGTGATAGTGCTGCCTTTAAACGGCCTGAACGCCTCATATCCCCGTGATCGGTCTGCCGGTAAACTCCCGTTCAGAGTCAATCTCTCTCTCTCTCTCTCTCTCTCTCTCTCTCTCTCTCTCTCTCTCTCTCTCTCTGCCACCCGTGACAGTTGTGCCGTGCGCGTCACACTGGCACTCTCTGCGGACACGTGCACGCCCCCCTCTCTCTCTCCGTGGGTGATGCGGAGATTCCAGCGCTGTCACCGACAAGACCGCAAACCGGTGAAGATTGCGTGGAAAAAAATAAACAGAAAATGCAAAACTGCGCCTTTTAACGACAAATGAGGACACGTTATTTTTCTGTGCGTTTTGAGGCGTTTCTCCTTTGACGCAGACTCCAGGGTTTTTTTTCTCCTTTTTTTGAGGGGAGTAATATGGATGAGCAAGCCAAGAAAAGCGGCTGAGGATTTCTGCACGGTTTGGGTGAAACGGTTAGGCAGCCGTTAGGAGGCTGGTTCTGCTTCACGACGTCGAAGAGGCAACAGGCATGATTTTACTGTAGCAGGTAGAAAGAAAACGCAAATAAAATCACCCTGCATGCATCTGCATCTGCGCTTTTTACGCGGCAATATCTTTTTCAGCTGAAGAACGAATTAATTTAAAGATGGCTCATCTAATCCGACACAAGCTCACCAACAAACTGACCAATGCGGCCCACACGGTGTCCAACAAATCTCAGGCCAAGGTCAGCGGGGTGTTCGCCCGGCTGGGCTTCCAGGCCGCCACGGACGAGGAGGGTTTGGGTTTCGCCGAGTGCGACGACTTGGATTATGACTACAGGCAAGGGATGCAAATGGATGTCCTTCAAGGAGAGGAGGAAGGGGGACACATGGAGGGAGAGGGGGAGCTGGATGGGGACAGCCACTACCAGAGGGACGGCACCGGCCCGAGGCCTTCCCTGAAGACTGGAGGCTCTCTGGATGAAGACAAACCAAAAATCACGTCATGGGAAGCAGGTTGGAACGTCACCAACGCCATCCAGGTAGATTCTCATCACTGTCATGTTGCATGTGCAGAAAACCCCTGCATGTCTGCATGAGGCCTGCACAAAAAGTCACCTTGAAGATTTTCATGTTTAAAACCCTCCTATTTTCATTCAAACAGATCACTCCACATAATCCTAAATTAATATAAATAATGTTTAATATTGTCGAATAAAATTAAACCGAGATTTTAAATGTATCAACGCTGCTACATGTTATCTTAATTAAATGCAGGCTTCGATTTCACGCTTATTTCATGTTTGTGGGTGAATCTGTAGAGTGAGTGGGCCTTAGGATTTATTTATTCAAATCTTTTTATCAGTGGGCTGCAGGCAGGCCCTGTTCCACTCAGATACCCCGAGGCTCAAAGGCTCCCACGTGCTTATCACCGTCTCCATCAAATTAAAGTTGTAATCAAATGAATTTAAAATTTCGATTTAAAATGTCTTTTTTAAAAGCATTAATTTGATCAAGTCTACAGAACTGACTGTTTTTAAGGCCTGGCGAGTGAGAAAACCACCGTGATGCAGACATTAGAAAAGAATCTGCGCTGCATTATTTTTTTAATGGTGAAAATATAATTTGTTTCTGTCATTATGTAAGCTGTGGGCTTGTTATTGCATGCCTGGGACGGCTCAGCCTGTCACTGCGATGTGGGCCTCGTCCATTACCACTCAACTGCGCTTCTCTGTCCGCAGGGCATGTTCGTCCTCGGCCTGCCGTACGCCATCCTCCACGGCGGCTACCTCGGCCTCTTCCTCATCATCTTCGCGGCTGTGGTGTGCTGCTACACCGGCAAGATCCTCATCGCGTGTCTGTACGAGGAGAACGAGGACGGCATCAAAGTGCGCGTCAGGGACTCGTACGTGGACATCGCCAACGCCTGCTGTGCGCCGCGCTTCCCCGCGCTGGGCGGCCACGTCGTGAACGTGGCTCAGATCATCGAGCTGGTGATGACCTGCATCCTGTACGTGGTGGTCAGCGGCAACCTGATGTACAACAGCTTCCCGGGGTTCCCGGTGTCCCAGAAGGCCTGGTCCGTGGTGGCCACCGCTGCGCTCCTACCGTGCGCGTTCCTGAAGAACCTCAAGGCCGTGTCCAAGTTCAGCTTACTGTGCACGCTGGCGCACTTCGTCATCAACGTGCTCGTCATCGCCTACTGCCTGTCCAGGGCGCGCGAGTGGGCGTGGGAGAAGGTGAAGTTCTACATCGACGTGAAGAAGTTCCCCATCTCCATCGGCATCATCGTGTTCAGCTACACCTCCCAGATCTTCCTGCCCTCCCTGGAGGGAAACATGCAGAAGCCCAGCGAGTTCCACTGCATGATGGACTGGACGCACATCTCGGCCTGCGTCCTCAAAGGCCTCTTCGCCCTAGTGGCCTACTTGACGTGGGCGGACGCCACCAAAGAGGTCATCACGGACAACCTGCCTTCCACCATCCGGGCTGTGGTGAACCTCTTCCTGGTCTCCAAGGCGCTCCTGTCCTACCCGCTGCCCTTCTTCGCTGCGGTTGAAGTTCTGGAGAAATCCTTGTTCCAGGACGGCGGGAGGGCCATCTTTCCTGACTGCTACGGCCCCGGTGGCCAGTTGAAATCCTGGGGCCTGGGCCTCCGAGTGGCCCTGGTGGTCTTCACCCTGCTCATGGCCGTGTTTGTGCCCCACTTCGCCCTCCTTATGGGTCTAACTGGGAGCCTGACCGGTGCCGGCCTGTGCTTCCTCTTGCCGAGTCTCTTCCACCTAAAGCTGCAGTGGAGGAATCTGCTGTGGCACCACGTCTTCTTCGATGTTGCCATTTTTGTTATTGGAGGCATATGCGCCATTTCTGGCTTCATTCACTCGATCGAGGGGCTCATAGAGGCCTTCAGGTACAATATCCACGACTAAGATGACCTTTGTTGTCCAAAAAGCAAGGTTGTCCTGATGCAAAGCACCACACTGAGCACATGAGCTCATGAGGAGGATTATTTGTGTGAAATGTACATCTTTTTATTTTGCCTTCGTGATAATGTGCAATAATAAACTCTACAGTCATAGTGTAAAGTAGTCTACTCATTCCAGAAAACGTGTTTTATTAACTGGACAGAGGAACACAACCTCCGCATGACAGGAGGGGATTTAAATATGCGGGCATTAAAAGAGCCTGTCCAGAATACATGCAAAGATGGATTTAACTGTGAGTGTGTCCGTGTTTTTAACTGGGGAATGAAATATGTGCAAAACAATGGAGTGTGAATATGTTATTGTTGGTTTTTGAGCTGCTAGATATCATTAATCCCACTTGAGAGAAAATAAAAGGCACCCATCAGATCAGATGTTGCTCTATAAACCATGAATAACTTAGGTGTAGTGGTTTGAACAAAATGATTTATTTTTTTTTCTATTGGTTTTGTGGATTCTTTTTTTTTCCATTCTTATGCCTATAGTAGTCCTTGTTGGCTCGTTTGTTTTCTTGGTGTTTCAAGTGTCACTCTGGATGAAGTGAATTTCAAGTGCAAGCAAGTGGGTCCTAACTGTGTTATATGGAGAAAAAAAACTTGTCTGTCTGATAATATTCTGTTCCTATTGAACTTGTTAATTGTGATTTAATGGAACTTAATCATGGTGTGTGAGACAAAAGAGTATTTGTTGAATTAAGAGATAAATAAATCTAATATTTTATGGCTGGTGATTCTAATGTTTCCTTGCTCGATTAAATGCAGCCAGAGGAGAAGCTGCTCTGATTGAACTTTCGCTTTCATTTATGCTGTTCTGGACACTGTTTAAGTTTCCCTTACTGCTTAGTTAAGGTTCCTCTTTTTGACATTCAGTGAGAAGAAGGCCTCTAAAACAGCTTGTAGCAGATCATGTGGCAATATGGCTCTGGTAGATAAAAACTGTGGTCAGCATGGTCCTTCCAATCCAGACTGGATGTAACACCTCTGCATTCCTCACATGTTCAAACTGCAAACACCAACACACAGTTTTCACTTCCTTTTATAAACCAGTCAGTCATTACTTGCATTTTATTCTAAGACTGAGGATGTTGTAAAAGTAACTTCTGTATTTGCATACAGGTTTCAATCCACCTTCAAAAATACAGACTAAAGCTACAGTACTTTCTACTAAATATGAACATGTCATTTGTGTTTGATTTAGTCGAGTTTGCAGTGATTTTTTAACATACTTAAGATCCACAAACTACTTGGTAGACACAGACAAATCAAAATCCAAAGGTTGTTTCCTGGTCCTCACCCCAACAAGCCCAGGAATCAATGCAGCGTCTATCCTTGGTATGCTGCCAGATGTTGGAGAGTTTCACTTCTCAGTAAAACAGGAACTAAATGCTTCAGCAGCAGACGGCACAGAGGAGACGTGAGAGAAGACCGCGTGTAGAGCAAACTTCAGCAGCTGCTTTTCAACTGGGGCAGATTCATCCTGCATTTAAGGTATGCTACATGATTCATGTTGTGAATAACATGTACTAAAATACAAATGTCTCAGCAGTTCTTTTATGGTTACATTCCCTTTCATGTGTTGTATTTAGTGCAGTGGAGCTGCTGTTTGCGCTACAAGGGACCCGGCAAAATGCTTCAATCTGTGATAGCGGTGCTCATGTTCCTCTCTTGCACGTCTGGACAAAACCCTGCCATACAAGTTATCCTGACCAACAAGGGACTGCAGTATGGTAAGGCAATAAACACAAATCTCCATGCATCAAGAGTAGAATAAAAGGCAACCAAAGCACACTGCACAATTCACATCCTTTAATTGTTTAAACAGGCAGTCTGTTTGCACACTGAAGGGAAGAATTTAGCTGTGTGCTCCAGCTCCCCTTTTTCTAGCCTGTTAATAAGTTACTCTGCAGGGTGTTCGATTTCTTTGTAGCCACATGAGACTTTTCATAAAGTCTTATTCTATGAGCAAGTTTCTGTCCAACAAACTGAAACTTTCTTGCTGTTTGTCTCAGGAAAGCATACAGGAGCCGGATTGATTCAGGAGAAGCTGGAGGACATCACTCTTCCTGACATCACTGGAGACGTTGACATCAAAATTGGCAAAATACACTACACACTAACAGGGTGAGATTGCATTTGATTTTCCTGAATGCAGGAAGGTGCTTCTTTGGGGATCTTATCCTAGTCTAAGATAAGTTGTTCAAAGTATTGGGTGAATAATCTTCTTGTTATGAAAATTCAGTCAGCAGTATACACGACTTCCATCACCTCACATCTGTCTTTGCTCTCCTTGTGTTCTAGCATCACCGTAAAACAGTGTGACTTTCCAGAGCCTTCTGTTGAGTTCTTTCAGGACGCCACAGGATTTAAATCGTCCGCCTCAGACTTCAGTGTTGCCCTGACTGGCAGCTGGATGACACGCTTTGGAGCAATGTGAGTTTCCCCTTCATGTAAAACACCATTGATCTGGGCCAGCAGCCCCAGTTAGGCTTCCTTTGTGGAGATATTTCTCAAGTTTGTCTTTTTTGGTTAAAATATAAGTCTTTAGGGTATCTGAGACAATCTGATCATTGTCTGATCTTGCCACTGATTCTGTATAAATCCTGTAATTTAAACTTCTATGCCAAATAAAAATAAGAGTATTTTAAGAGAATACAATAAAACAAAATGACCCCAAATAGTAACAATAAAATCAGAATCAGAAGGTTTTATTGCCAAGTAAGTTTTCGCAAACAAGGAATTTGACTAGGTGTTTTAGTGCAGTGGAACAGTGACATATAGTTAAAAAGTGTTGATAGTCGTTAAAAAATAAATAGATAAATTAAATTAAAACATTTTTTTAAATAGTGTAACAAGATAAATAAGAAGCAGTGACAAAAAGTAATACAAATATCATCCAGTGTGGAGAAATGTACAAATTAGCCACCTAAAATTAGTCCTATACAAGGTTGCATAGAATGTAAAGTAAACAATGTGCAAAAGGTTAATAATAATCCTATTTAAAAGCTTTGCGTTAATGTAGCGCATAGAGTCAATGTCTGGTGGGGGCAGAGGGGCAGTGTCACTGGGGGTCTCTGGCCTTGTTGAGGAGGCTCACTGCTCAGTAGTAACATTTTCATGTGCTATTAAAGTGCAATTGAATGAAATGTTGCAACAAACAAGAATGTGACCTACTTAAACCCGACTATCAAACTCTGCCACCTCCCTTTCACCTCACCATGCCTCTCTGACCTTCTTTCTCTCTCTGTCTCTTTCCAGTCTTTCCATCTGTTTTATCAAACCCAGCAGACTGTTTCTACTTCTACTTACAGACGTATATATAAATACACAATGAGGAAGTGTTCAAGGTTCAAAGCAATGGGTATCAGTATTTAAGGCCTTGTGAAGTTCTGCAATTTGCACTCCAGTTTTTTAACATATATAACAACATTAAAGTATGCAGACTTAAAAAAAATAAAGTGGTATTACAGTGGTTGTGAATTACAGAGCTAGAAATGTGGCCAATTTAATCCAATTTGTGACTTTTTGAGCTGCAGATTTACATGTTAACAAGTTGATATGCAAGCAATGATTAAATGACCTTTTGAATGTACTGTAATCCAAGAAATGAGGAAGGGAAGTAAGAAAGAAGAAAAACAAACTACATTATAATGAGGAAAATTTAAAATAAGTGCTGCATATGATATCTTATTGAACAGTTAACTGAGGCACATTATTCCATTGGTTTATGTGACTTCATACATGTGTCCGACAGTTCCCGTAGTTTCAGAAGCATATTGCATGAATAAATGTTTGTTCTGTGTATTTCCAGACATGATGGAGGATCCTTTGATATGGCTATATTCGGTGTGGATGTGACCTCTGTGGTGGAGCTGGGAAAAGATCCTGACAGGCATCTGTCCGTCACCAGCATCAGCTGCGATGCTCTGGTTGGAGATGTGGACATACAGTTCCACGGCGGAGGCAGGTACAGTAGGAAAGACAAAGATCGATACAGAGAGGTGCAACTGGTGTCAAGATATAAGCACTGCATTTTCATTTGTCAACAGTTGGATCTTCCAGCCCTTCGTGAGGTATTTTAAGGGAAGAATCAAAAGTGAAATAGAGAGCAGGGTGAGTGTTTCCTCACATCTTTGACATACTGTATGTATCAGCAGTCTTACCTGTATGATAATCAGATAATGCTCAAGTGAAATATACTGTGAAGATTTCCACTGCAGAACATTGTCTTGTGTCCTCCCTAGATCTGCCCTGCTGTGCATGAATCTATTGACAGTTTGGAGCACCATCTGCAGACCATGAACGGTATTACTATAACCACATTAAGAACATATCAGCTGTATGGCCTTTTCCCAGCTAGAGTATATATTCATTTATTATTTATATGAAATATATGTATAACGTAAAATAAAAAACAATAAACTAGAATTTATTTTAAAAAAACATTCTGAGAATTGTATGCAAAGATCTAGTAATGTTTTCTGGGGGAAGTTCACTTTAAGTTTTCAGAATGTTCTTCTTAAAGGTGGGATAGCTAAAGATTATCCTAAAATTGCATGGTGATGATATTGTTGGACCATTTATGCCCTAACATTCTTAAAATGTTTTCTGAATATTGTGTTGAGAACGTTCTTCCTTTGTCATAATTTTTTTTTATAGAGTAGCGTTTTGTACTGTTACCTCAACAACATCCCCCCAAAAAAAACCTCAAAATGTTCCACCTTTGTTAATATGTCACATTGCAGGAACACTTTATTAGAAAGAAGATTCTGTTGTCTGAGGCCTCGATAACATCTTGAAATCGTTAAATTTAGTGTTGGTTTGAGAACGTTCTTCCTTTGTTATTGTGGAACATAATCTGTGGCCCTGTCGACATCCTCCAAATATTGTGCCTTAGTTCAATTTTAACAAATCCTTCAAATGTTCTTTTAACGTTAGATAAAAAACATTATTTGAACATTATTATTATTTGGTTATGCTAGCCAATGCTGCTGGAACCTCCAAAGTCCAAAAACAGAATAACAGTGAGGATTTCAAATTTATAAATGGATAATACATTTTTTGTTTTTAAATTCTGTGCAGTTTCCTTTGATGTGAATGAAGTTCTGTTTCTTGACCTTCCTCTCACTGGCTCACCGCTCATTGATGCTTCAAGCCTGAATCTGGGCCTGAAGGTAAAAATGCACACATAGAGGCAGGAAAGTGTCATGTGATATCTTTTCATATTATGGTAGTGCCCTGACATTTAGAAATATATGCTTGCCTGCATACCTGTGTATATGTGGTAGATGACAAACATACACCGATCAGGCATAACATTATGACCACCTGCCTAATATTGTGTTGGTCCCCCTTATGTGGTCCTAAATGCTCTGAACCATTGGGCATGGACAAGAGGACCTCTCAGGGTGTCCTCTGGGGTCTGGCACCAGGACATTGGCAGTGGATCCTTTGGGTACTCTGGCTTGTGCAGTGGGGCCTCTGTCAACCAAACTTGTTCCACTGCATCCTGTTGATGCTTGATCAGAATGGGGTCTAGGAAGTTTGGAGGTCAAATCAACATCTTGGGCCATTGTCATGTTCCTCAAGATGTTTCTGATTGTTTGATGTTTTTGCCATGTGGTGGGATGCATTTTCCTGTGGGTGTAGGCCAGTGACATTTGGGATTTCCATTTGCTTGAGGGATTATGCTTGTTCTGGGACAGTGTTTATTTGGGTGTCTAAGTCTCATCAACACGGATGCCAAAATCCAAGGTTTTCCAGCAGAACACCACATAGTACCAACATGATCAATGTTATTCACTTCACCTGTCAGTGGTCATAATGTTGTGGCTGATTGTTGTATGCATCTATGATTTTTAATGACAGTTTGTGACAAAAACATATGAAAAGCTGTCATTCGTTATTTACAACTCTTCATTTAAAGGGAGAGTTCTACAGCATCAAAACTCAGATGGAGCCTCCGTTTGAGTCCCAGGCCTTCAGCATGCCGGAGCAGCCAGCCTACATGCTGTCAGTGGGTCTGTCTGAATTCACTCTGAACTCGGCCTCTTATGGATACTACTCAGCTGGACTGCTGCAGGTCCTCATCGATGACAGCATGGTGAGTTCACCTAAAAGGACGCATGAGCAGAAAGCGGTTTAAGTTTGAAGCAGCAGAACGGTCCATTTTTGTACCCCTTTCCACTGAGAATTGATCGCTTTCTTTCTCAAACAAAGCGTGTGATTAAAAAATGTTTCATTGTTGCAGATACCCCAACATTGTCCTGTACGCCTGAATACAACATCAATGGGTCCGTTCATTCCTCAGGTAAGCGTTTCTATATCAGGGCTACATTTGGCTGTTTCACAAATCTAACATAAGTAAAAAAAAAAAAAAAACAAGCAAACAGCCACGTATAGAACAGAGCTGCATGATGGTGTTGTAGTTCATACTGCACATAGTTTTACACCTTAAACCGCATTAATTTGATTTGTTTATATTTTTTTCTAATTTCAACTTGTCTATCATAAAAAAAAAATTTTTTAAAGCATCTTTGTCTTTACAAGAGTCAAAGCTTTACACTGTTCTCTTAATTATCTTTGCCTTGTGCTCTCCTACGATTCTTTTTTAATGTTTCCATCAGAGCAAAGGATAGCAAAGAAAAATGATTCTTTTGAAATCGGTCACAATCCTGCTGCCTAAATTTATGATTTACTTATTTCATTGTGAATCTGGCAATAATACGTCTTTTAGTTATAGGTAGGACTGATAAACGGACAGCATCTGTATATTTCACCACTTCCTAGTGTATAAAACAGAATTTATATTTGCTATTCAAAAAAAGTATTGCATCTGAAACATATTATCTCATACTTTTATCATGAATACAACAAAATATATTTACATATAATACAAGACAAACAAATCAAAATCAACCAGCCTCGGGTAATCATTTTTCTACATTAGTAGTTTCAAATTTAAAGCCATCAAAAGTGTATGTTGTACTACATTCGGTCATTAAATTATTGTCTGTGATGTATATTTCAGCTTCTCTTCTTTATCCACTCCTCTTTTGGCAATTTTCCTGTCCCTACTTAAACTCTGTCCCATAAAGTATTCACCTTTTTTCATAATTTCTTCCCCCTCGCAGCTTCCTAAGCTGTTTCCAGGTCTGCTGATGAATCTGCAGGTTTATGCCAGAGAGGCTCCCATGTTTTCCTTCCAGTCCGGTGCTGCTAAACTCAGCTCTCACATCGATGTGAAGGCCTTCGCCATCGAGGCAAATGGCACCCAGGTCCCGCTGTTCAAACTCAGTGTTGTAAGTAAATTTGTTTTCTGGCCTTTCATGGACAGTAATGAATTCAAGCATGTCCCTCCTTTGTTTCTCTTTTTTCCTTTACTCACTGTAACTTAAATATCATTGAATCTTCAGCTTCTTTTTACACTCGCATAACCTGCATTCTATGCTATTTGTGACATTTTGTAGATTTAACAGTTAAATGATTACCAGGAAAATGATAATATTATAATTTGTTTTCATTTAGGACTCAAAATTCAGCACCAAGTTGTGGATTGCTGACGGAGCACTGAAGGGCTCCATGACTATGGATAAGTGAGCATCACCATGTTTTCCAGTGCACAACTTAGCCCAAGCTCTCAAACTACAATTTAAAGTATATTTTTACCGCTTCCTTTCAGTATTACACTGACCCTGGCGGCGACTGAAGTGGGAGACTTTAAGGTAAATGTCGCAAAACAAAAATACATCACGTTTAATGTTGTATGTTAGATTCACAGCATGTTTCTGTTTGCAGACTGATGCTTTGGAAAACATATTGGGGAAAGTGATGAAGATGGTAGTTTTGCCAAAACTGAACGGTGAGTCTTGGTTACATCATTTTGTGTTTGCTTAATGACTGTTTTCTACATCAGTCATCACCCAGGGCTCTATTAAAACTAATTTTTATCTAGAAAAAGACAGCAATTAGAAGTTTTTATCCTTCAAAACAGTAAACTAGAGCAACACAAATCAATACAAAGCATATTTGTGCTCAGAATATGACCATAAAATCCATAAATACATAGTGAGTCAACATACTGGAGGATATCTTGTTGAAAACAGTGCATATGTAAAATGAAATGTACTTCTGTTTCAGACAAACTGGGTAAAGGTATGCTTTTACCCAGAATGAAACATGCACAGCTGGTCAACTCAGTTCTGAAGATGGAGGAGGTCAGTATTGGCTAAAAAACACACAGTAATGTATATGGAAGCTTTAATTACGGAGTAGAAATTGTCTCTGAGCTGATGAGTGTCTTAATTCCAAACAGGGCTTTATTGCCGTCTCTTCGGATGCTGAGGTGCTGCTCACAGACAGAAGATTCAATTGACATGAAAGACGGAGGCTCCTCATCTCAAACTTTAAGCCACTAATTAAACTGAATGTATCCCTCGCCACATGGAAGAAATACCAGGATTTAAAAATGATCAAGCATCCTTGCTACGCAGCACATCATCAAAATCTCAGCTATTATAATTTGCACAATTACAATCTTCATATCCAATTATTAAGTCATTAATTGTCTTGAAACCTACAGGTCAACTTGATAAATGTTTATGAAGAGGATATGCACTGCCCAAAATCAGTTTTTTCTTTATAATAATGAATGAAATTAAATATTTTTTCCAATCCTTTAAGTCTGTCGCATTAATAATGGTACGGTCTGATTGAATGAAGGTTTAAAAATACTACAAATCAACAGAACTTTTCAAATTTTACACACATTTCCAACCAATACTGTAAAAACTGAATTTATTTTTAAAGATTTATTTGTGTTTGGCTTTTTGCATTTATTCGATAGGACAGTGGATAGAGTCGGAAATGGGAGAAAGTGGGGAAGGACATGCAATAAATACCCGAGGTTGGACTTGAACCCGGGACAGCCGCTACGTCTCTGCATGTGGTTCACGCGACATAAACATTAGGCTATCGGGGCGCCCAGAACTGAATTTATTTTAGAAATTCTCCAGACTTTCTAAAAAAATCAGGCATTTCTGGTTTGTTACATCATGCTGCTGTTTGCTATTGTTTATTCTACCACCAGAGGGCAGCAAGTTAAAAACAATAATATGTACATAAATAATGAATATTTATAGCAAACGACCTGAACAATGTGTTGTGTTTATGGCATCCAACAGGTGCCTTCCTACCGTCACGCTGCATTCACTGACCAACTAGAAGATGCAGAGAAACCATCAGTTTGCATCATCCGGGTTTATGTTTCCTTTAGCATATGAGCAATTGAAAGTAAGCCCTGCAGCCCTTTCTGACAGCAGATATTGTGTTATTAACTTCCCTTCTGGTTGACCATCAAAGTGGCAGAAAGTTGCAAAAACAGTTCAGCTATCATGCTTCATTTTGTTAGAGCAGTTGTTGCAGTTAGAGTGATTAACATGGACAGAGTCTTCATAATATAGAAAATGAGACATTCTGTAAAAACACATCGCCACCATATTCATGAAACAATGACATCTCTTTATTTTGAAACACTTCTGTGTGCACTAGATTCTGTTACATGTTCACATTCTTGGAATGTAACACCACCAAAATATAAATATAAGCCTATTTACAGCCACTGTTCTTAAAATGTTCCCCATAGAAAAACACAAGTCACACCTCATTCATAAAACGAGACACTGTGTGGATACTGACAGGCTGATTGGCTATACCAGTCTGAGCTGGACGACACATGAGATGGACCAACAGAGGGTTATGAACAAGACTTTGAAAAGATCCGAAGTAGGTTTGGAAAAAAGACAGACATACAGTAGATAAAGAGATGTACTTGGAAGACTCATGATGCTGCTGAGCTCCATTAAGAGTCGGTTTAACACTGTGAAATTGCTTTAGTTGTAGCAAGAGCCCCTGCAATGTAAACTGTCAATTGTAGCACTGTACATTTTCTAGTGAAAAGAATCAGTGTAGTTTTTGAGAAACCAACAGGGACACTGAGGCAAAGTGAACTATGTAGCACCTGAGAGTCCTCTATGGAAAAAGCCAGGAGACGAGTATAAAAACTGCACTGCTACTTGCACATCACTACAAGCTAACAGCTTTTAAAATCAGTGTAACAGCTAGTTATAACATAAATAACACCATCTACAGACGGCAATGGGTTTGTTCACGGTCACAAATAAAGTTAAGTATTAAATTGGTACAGTTATTTTCATCTTTACATCTATTATAGGCACTGTCAGTGACCCTGAACGTAACCCTGCAGGGCTCCTCCTACAACACTGCTGAGCGTTCACAACTGTGGTTAATAACATGTTGGTCAAAATTTGCTCTTTTCAAGGACTTTCTGTCTCCAAGTACACATGCTGATAATAAGTTAAACATTCAAGTATTCACATTCTTATACTGTAACACTACACAGCACATCATCAGTGTCAGAGAAAAGACAAAGAGAGATGGTAAGGAATCAAGTATTCTTTTACCAGAACTCCACCAGAAAGACTGTAAGATATTAAATGAAGGTTACAAAGGCAAAAGCACCCTCCTCCACTTGGTTTAAATGAGTTG
>OMNN01024611.1:24146-36382 GCA_900302755.1 Chromis chromis
TAATAATAAGAGAAAATGGGTCACTTACTTTTCTGGGTCCTGTGGATGTGGCTTGTATGTCAGCTTCTCATCGACAGACACCAGGTTAGTGAAGGAGATCTAGACAGAAAAATAAAGTAAAGTTAGAGAGCTCATATGCACATTTACACATTAATCATTTATATTTTGGGGTCTACTAGAATATGTTTATATGCTTTAATGTTAAAAGAAACACATTATTTTCCTCACACCTAATGTCAGTGTCAAGCTCATTAAATGTTCTTTTTATTAAGAGTCCTACTCACGTTTGTAGATTTCAGCTCAAAGCTCTTCTCTTTGGGGTCCACTACTGAGTGTTCCTGGATGTAAGTGCATGTTCTTGTTACTCCAATGATCTGCAGGAGGAAGACACAACTCGGGCTTGATACAAAGAAGAACACTTTTATGTTATCAGTCAAAAATTAAACAATCCTGCAACTCAAGTTTTTCTCTCATCATCTAACTTACAGACTTAGCCATAGCAGGAAGCCCCCACTCTGTGCTCAGCAGTCTGGTGCTGTGTAACCGTCCGTCCGTGTCCACGCTTCTGTCCAGAACATCCACACCAAATACACTGGGGTTCATAGGGTTGGGGTACTTCTGCATTGCCGCCTTGGTCACCGTCTCCCATGGGTGGCTGTTGAAACCCAGGTCAAAATTTAGAAACAGGAAGTTCTTAAAGGGCATTTCATATTATAGTAAAGTACTGAACATGAACATTAGCTAGGCTCAAACTGCAGGAGTTTTGGCACTATTCACTCCTGTTTCACCGCTCTCATCAAAAGGAGGAGAAACCTGGGATCTTGATGTGACCCAATGTTTGGTTCAGATTATTTGGAAATATGAGAGGTTTAAAGATCCAGTCTTACTCTCTGAATATCTAACAGACTCATTTGGGCTGCTCTGATAATATCAAAGATGTTTGAAGTTTACAAGTTAAAATGCCATTGCTAAATAATACTTAACATCTCACCTCCGGTTCTAGTTAAAGAACAGACAAATCGTGTTGGCTGCATCTGCTCAATCAGTTCCCATCCAGACTAGTTTAAGCCTTCTGCTTTTGCTTTATCTCACTGCAAGTTTTATTTATGTGGCTGCGAGTAGTTGCTTCACAGTCTCCCTTTATCTACACGTGCTTATTTTTCAAGTCTGAGATGAGAGAGAAGAGTATATGAAGTTTCACCTTATGTGTATGATGCAACTTGATTTCAACATCTGTTAGGAGATGTTGATTTTAGAAACTACTTTTCTACAGTCACTAATAAAACAAGGTACATTTCAGAAATATATCAAAGCATGTTGGGAATCAGGTACTGGAAATCCATTTTCCTCACCGATAACTGAGCACAAACACAGCAAAACGTCTTCTTTCCTCAAAATGCTTCATGCAAATATCACTTAAATAAATGACCATATCTGTGTTTCACTAATTATATGTACAACAGTTAATAAAACAGTAGAGCAGCAATAATAAAATTTTCTGTTTACATTACTGGCACATTTGACATTTTAGGGTAAACATGTGATTGAAAGGCTTCAATCATTGAATCCCACAAGAAATGATCGGATTCTTGGTGCATTACAACGTTAAAAAACATAATTTTGTACAAAGTTCACAGGCTAAAGCGTTAACATAATGTCATTTAATGTAGGATCACCAGCAGCCTGCAGGAGGAGGAACGCCCCCCTCCGCACAGCGCGGAGTCTGATCATCTCTACGTTTTTATCTAGAAACTTCCAGAATTGGACAAAAGCAGGACGACTATTATTAAACCTGTTTGGCTTTCTATCGAGCAGATATCGGCAGATCAGACACGGACGGTTGTATTCCCATCGCCGTCTCCGCACTGACAGACAGACAGACCGTTACGCAACCTTTATATTAGCGGTACATAATGATAAACTCGTGGGGAGATTTTCGTCCCGTGATTAAACCGTAACACGTGAAAAACACACGGATCCACTCACCTCTCTATGGCTGAAATGTTGTGACAAATATTAACAATATAACGCTCTTAGCTCAGCAACGACAGCATCATTTAGCAGGAGTTAGCTTAAAGGTTAGCAGCTAAAAGCTAACCTCAAAAGTTAACCCGGCTAACAGCAGCTTAGTCTTAGTACACACAAATACCAAAGAAATGTAGACCCCTGCTAAAAAAAATAAAATAATAGCAAATAGAAGGTCGCATACTAAATATAGCGACCAACATTAAATTATTAGCTCTGTTAACTGAAGGCTCCTTGTGTGAAATTACCTAACTTATGTGTAACCTTAGCGGCTACATGCTAACAGCTGCGCCCCGGACAGAGCTGGGAGCCACGAAAACTGATTACACAAAAGGGAAAGGGCGATTTAACAGCCGTGTATGTATTAGACATCACCACAGAAAGACAACTACTTACTTGAAAATGTGCTCTGACGCCCAGATCTTCATTTTTACAGGCTTTTCTGCCAGAGCTCGGGAGCCGGCAACAGACGACAGCGTGACCGGAGTGAGGAAGGAGGAGGAGCCCGAAGGAGACACCTTTAATGCGGCCTGAGCAGCGACGCTCCCCCTGCTGGCAGAAACAGCTGCTGCGCTCTACTGTCAACAATCCCGCTCTAATTTCTTTATTTGATACATCTTCAGAAATGTTGTCATTTTCAAGGCTCCACTGGTGAAATGTGACACTATACTGAGCACCTGTACAGTGTCACATACTGCAGATGCTTCCCTTCCTGCTGCTGTCAGACTTTACAACCACAGATTTTATTTAAAAAAACAAACTTTTTATCTTGTGTCTTTGCCTATTCTGCATCTCTTTTTTTCTGTATATATTATTTATATTGTGTATGTATGTTTAATATTCTGCTGGTATATTAAAGTACCTATCTATCTATCTATCTATCTATCTATCTATCTATCTATCTATCTATCTATCTATCTATCTATCTATCTATCTATCTATCTATCTATCTATCTATCTATCTATCTATCAACCACACATGGAAAAACTGACACATTTCACTTCAAAGCAACATCAAAGCATTAAACCTGTACATTATTAATATTTTGCACATTTAAAAAATATTCATATAGAATAATCCTGTGAAATATCTTCACACTCAGTGGAATCTGTGCAAAATCTGAAGTTTCTATTATGGAAGAGCCTGTATAACACCAACAGTATGTATATTTCTTGTTTATTTGTTTTCATTTGTTTTCTTTTTTTTTTTTTTGACTGATGTATCTATATTTTTGCGTCGTCCCAAATTTCTCCACTGTGGGATTAATAAAAGTATCTTATCTTGTTGTTTTTACAATCTTACTTAAGCATTTTATACTACTGACTTCTACTTCACTACATTTCTATGACAAATATTGTAAGATCTATTCAAATACATCTATTTGACAGTTACGTCTATAGTTAGCAGTTACATCAAAGTTAATATTCTTGCATACAAGCAATTTCATTAATTTTTAAAAGGGCTAAATTTGCATAAAATAAATGTTGATTTTGCTAGTTGTCATTTTGTCTCACTTTTAGATTAATGCTGCTTTATTCTACATTCAAGCTCATGGTGATATTTTTTAATGACAGTAATAAAATAGTGTTTGTTCTGGTTATTGTCATTGTTTTGGGGGTTGTATAATAATTCTCATATCCCCCAACAAATCCTTAAGTCATTTTTCTGTAATTTTATATAGTAAATCATTTGATATTCCTCAGACTACTATAGAGGAAGACCCTGCAGTTTTCTGTTGGTAATTCCTTTAACCTTGAGAAGGAATGGAAATAAAGCTCTGCAGTAAGATAAGGCCTCAAAATAAAGAAAAAAATTGTTGATGGAAGAAATCTGAAATATGTTAACAATGAAATACAATATAGTGACACAGGGCAATTTTACCAAAAAGGTACTTGAAATATACCAACAGAGCAACCAGATGAATACCTGTAAGACATCATTGTCATTACCATCAGCTAAAATTTCCAGGTTTTTTGACCTTTCTCTCGTTTATTTAGTGTGCAAAAGTAACGTTTTCCACTTCTGGGCGTCACAGAGTGTAAGGCACATTTACTGTTCACTCAATGCATGAGACCTGACCAAAATTATATTTAAAAAAAATACAGGAACTTGCCTATTTTGTAACCAATGTCATTGAAAAACAGTAGTTTGTGTGCCTCTGTGTGAGACAGGTGTCGTGTGGGGCGGGACAAGTGACCGTCACAGCTGTCAATCACGATCAAGCACCCTTTTTATTGGTTGGTAAAAAAGCCTAGCGTGTCTTACATACGTCATCACGTACAGATCCGACCTGTCCTTGAAGCTACAACACAGGCAAGATGGTTGCATACTGGAGACAGGCAGGCCTTAGGTAAGAAAACATAAATAAATGTGTATTTGTCGAGAGGGTTTGTGGTAAATGTTGACTACGTCGTTTTGTATTAAGATTTATTACAGGAAATGAGTACTCTAACAAACTATATTCGGGTTTTTGTGGTTAAGTCCTTACCTGAGCTACATAGCTAGCTAGCATGCTAGCTTGTCCACCACATGCATTTAACCTACAGCACCATCGTTAGCCACTAATTGTACAAGATGTCCGTTTTGGAATAATGTAGACATTTTAATTGAGTGACTATGCTTATCTTTTCAATTTGCATCATTGTCAGTACTGTTTATTCGTTAGCATGCGGCTAACAAGTGTGTCCTATCTGCAGCTACATCCGCTTCTCCGCTATCTGCGCTAGCGCGGTGCGGGCTGCACTGAAGCCGCAGTTCAAAGCCGAGGCATTGAAGGCCGCAGAATCCAACGTCAGAGTCCTCAAACCCAAAACAGCATGTAAGTTCATCACATATATGTAACTCTTCTCCTCGGATCATAAATCATGTTCCCTGACAGTTTGCTTGTAAAGAAAAGGCCGCTGTGACATTGAGCGTTGACAGTGTGCTGGTTCTCATTTCAGCCTCAAACTGTGGTGCAAGAAGATTATAAAGCACGGCATCTAAAGTGAACCTGATTCTTATGCAAAGTAGCCATTTAGAATACTGCACTAGTAAATAGCAGTGTAACTACTGTTACACAATCATTTAAGCACCGTATCAATGTTGTACCTGTTGGGGTTGGAGCTACCTTAGCATATAATAACAGTGCATCAGATATTGTGCCTGAAAGTGTTCATTAGTTTTATGTATTCAGTCCTAATCAGCAAAGTAAGTAGTAACTCCACCTTTCCAATTTATAAAGCTATATTCTCTGAAATCTTAGTATAACATAGCATAAAATCCAAATCCCCAAGTATCTTAAACTTAGAGCTGGGCAATCACAATAAAATGTTGCATGTCAGTCGATGTAATTGCCAGTTATTGCTAATCTTGTAAATAAAGGATAGGAAAAGGGGGGTTATTTTGAATTTAACTACCTTATTTTGAAATTAACCGAATTGTGAAATTACATAAGTAGTCATATTAATTCTTAAAACTACAAGGAAAAGCACACGCATATAGAAAACAATTGCATTGTCATATAATGACATAAGGTCCTTCAAACCTCTGAGCAGCCTGCCAGGAGTGTGTTGCTTAGGTGGAGGTGTTGGGGGACACAGGGTCGTGGGTGTTATTAGACAAGAATAATTACACATTAACTTGACTGGAATAAAATGCATCTTTTGTGTTGGGGAACATTTGAATTTGTCCAAGCTTATATTCCTTTTGTTGTCTTAGATGTATGTGCTAGTTTCATTGCAAATCAAAACATTTTGTTTATTAGTTTCTGTATCTGATAGTGTCTTTTATCTGGTGGCCATAATGGAAAATGAAATTGCAAGAAGTACTTAAGATCAGCTGGATAGCTGAGTGACTAACACCCTAGACCTTGTCATGGGAGACTGGTGGTTCAAATCAGGGCGCAGGTGTCCAGTGAGGACCCTTAGGCAAGGTCCTTAATGCTGCCCCGCCTACCTATGTATGTCGCTTTGGATAAAAGCGTCTGCTAAATGAAATTGTAAGTGTTTTTGTACTTTATTTGAGGCTTGTGCAAATAAATACCTGGTCATTATCTTCTAAGACCTTGGAGGCGACCTTCATGTGGCATCATTTCAAGTGTCAGTTTCAGGAGTTTGAAGGTTTACTAAGTCTAAGTCTAAGTTTACTGTCAAAGTAGATTAACTCTAAACCCACAGTGGCTGACATGAGATGTTCTATTATCAGTGCAAAATACATTCTCATGAGGTTGGTTCCATAATGTTTCTATCCCTCTGCTCTGTTTTCTCTCCAGAATGTGATACCGTGATGTAGATAATTTTTCCTGAGGTGGTGAGATCCTGTCTCCGTCCTGTCATGCACAACATGGAGACGGAAAAGAAGCTGGATGACATCGAGATGAGGCGTTACAGACCGGGGACCTGAATGAAACTGCATTTTTTCCCATTGATTTGTAATTAATGTTGTATTAAAGACGAATATCGGAAGTATATTGTGTCCTCGTGTTCTTGCCTTGTTGGTGCATACTACACATACAACACTGCAAAATGAGACACTAAAACATCTGTGTCTAACATTTTTTATTTTGATATAAATACATAGATGCAGTATTCTTAGTCATATACAGAAACATGGTATTTACTGAGGTATGTGTGTGTTGATCCATGAAAATATCACCGATTTCACTGTTAAAAGAATCAAATTCTGAGAATGGGATGTTGGGTCGACGCGAGACCAGTAAAAACTTGAATCCAAAACCAAGAGAAATGCATGCATTGCCCAGTGGGCTGAAAATGGAACAAAGTATAGCAAATAAAAACCAGCAGTGACTTGTTTAAGTGCAGTTTAGATTAAGAAGTATTATAGTCAAATCCCTTCGAAATTATTTTAACACTTAATTGATATTTGTATGATGGAAGTTACTGACAGTTTTCAAGGAATTGAAGTCAAATAAGTTGCTCAATAATGACCTTAAATTATAAGTAGTCTACCATTAGGTCAGAAGTCTTAAGATGTTTTTCCTTGAAAATTAGTTGATGAATTTTACAGAAGCAGTGATTTACTGATCCACCTATAAAAAAAATCCTCTGCTTTCTTTGTCCATTAAGGTCAGAGGTCAAGATTAATAGTTCGGTCTAAATGCTTCTTGGTCTTGAGGACTGCAGCAGGGTTCATTTTCTAATCTTACGTTCACCCCGCTGCTCCATTATTTGCTCAAATATAGTGCTGTGCAAAAGTATTTCCCCCCTACAGAAATCTTCTATTTTTGCATATTTTTCACACTTAAATGTTTCAGATCATCAAACAAATTTGAATGTTAGACAAAGATAACCCAAGAAAACAAAAAATGCAGTTTTTAAATGATGGTTTTATTTATTGAAAGAAAAATGCTGTCCAGCCCACATTGCCCTATGTGAAAAAGTAATTGCAGTTAATTGTAGTTTGATGATCTGGAACATTTAAGTCAGAGAAATATGCAAAAATAGAGGATTTCTGTAGGTGGGCAAATACTTTTTCATGGCACTGTACATCTATTTTGAGTGACAAAAGTTCACTGTGGACACCTTAACATCTTGTACTAACAGATGCTGCCCTAGCTGTCTTTCTTCTCTCTTGTCATCTTGATCATTGTCTCTGGCGATCGGTAGAGGAAGATGAGTTTCTCAAACAGAGTCTCCTCCAGCTCCATCTCTCCTGTCTCCCGGACCACGAAAATGTCCGTGCAGAGCTTCAGGACTCTGTCCACGCACGGCAGCTCCTCGAACATGATGGACCTGGATATACCGTTGAAGAATTCCCTGACAAACTTTCCGATGACCAGCACCACTGACATGTACAGGCCGACGATGCTATGGTGGAGAGAGGGTGGACAGAGTCAAATCAGTCTGCACAAGAGAGATTTCTACATTCATTTAAGATAAAATAAGATCAAACTTTATTAATCCCAATGGAAATTTGTGTCCCAGATATTGCTCTGAAAAAAAAAAAGACATAACATGAGAAATGCAGTGCCTAAAAAGTAGAAAAGCATTGAGATATGAGTATGATATAATACTGAAATAAAACAAGTAAGCTAAAATAGGGCTAGAATAGAACATTAAAAAGTAATACTGGCAATTATACTGAGCTAATAAGTATACTTACAGTTATAAGAGGGTTTTCAATAGCCGACTAAAACGCTGACAATATTTTTTTTTTACTTATTGATCTTCATACAGTAGTTTTGCTATGATTTGCTCGTGTTTACAGGTGCTGTAGATCGCAACACTACAGTGCTCTCAATAACACTCGATTTTTAATGTTCCAAGAATCTCAAAAGATGAGCATTGTTCCAAATATAAAATGAGTACAGATTGAACATCTGTCATAAAAATTATATTTTGAATGTTTGAAATTAGATATTTAGGCACTGAAAACTTTCACAGGGAGCTACAGCACATATTCCCTTAAAACTTCAGCAAAACAAAGTCTGGATAAATTTTACTGTATTTATGGGCTGTATTTAAAACCTGGACGAGAGGCGCCGGCTGTGTTTACATGAGTCAAGTCCACACTCATGATTTCTTAAGGGGTTAATATATTTTTTTAATCTTAAAAGAGTAGTTTTGCTATTTTTGCACATGTTTAAAGGTGCTGTAGATCGAACCGCTAAAGTGCTCTTTTTTCCCCAAAAGTATTACATTTGAAAAAGATGAGCATTGTTTCAAATATAAAAAAGTGTGCAGAGTGAAATGTGTGAAATATAATACTCAGGCACTGCAAACCTTCTGGGTGAGTTACAGCACAAATTACCTTCAAAGTTTAGCAGTGTGGATAATTTTTCGCTGAATTTACAGGTGGTATTTAGAACCTTAACAGTTTCTTGTTACTTACCCATGTCCCGCCAGAAATCCCAGACTGGAGGGGCTGACTTTATCACTGAACACCACTATCTCGATGTTCTGACACTTGTGCTCGGAGGTGGGAACTGGGGAGCACTCCTCCACCACCCACCACTGGTCTGCATCTGTCTCAGACGTCCCATTGACCTGCTGAAGTTTAATTGACATGGGCCTGAAGAAGGCCAGCGCCTGGAGGTCTGGACGGTCCGACAAGTCTGAGGGACGACGTGGAGGGGTTAAATGAAACTGCATCATCTCTATATCCTCACTGAAGCCAAATAAAAAGAGAGCTTAAGGAGCGCCAAGACTAATTTCTTTGGGTGTTAATATACAATGATCATCTGTAATGGAACTTACCTACTTTCATCCTGGTTGCCATTTTGGACTCTGGTCCTTTGTTACCCCTGAGGAACTTTGGTAGCAGAGAATTAATGATCCTACAGGACAGGAAAACAGTTTCAGAACATTTATTTCAGACATGACAAAATATTGTATTTGTACCCAGGAGTTGTCTGAGGGTAATACTGGGGTTTTTATTCTTATTTCCTCTGATCTACAGAGAAGGACTAAGCTGTGTTGTGATATGAGGCTACTTCATAAAAGTTCTCGGCCTCACCAGAAAAGCGCCAAAGGAGATAAGGTTGTCCTTACATTATTGTTCAGTCTAGTCTCCTTTAACTTAAATGCATATGGTCCACCAATGTTTAAGCTTCGCTATCCCTTTGCAGAAGAAGACTGCTTCTTGAGCCTTCAGATACATTTTGGCTGTTTCTGGCACCTGTGTGGATGGGTGCATTGTCCTGGTGCAACAGCACACAAGCTATTGATGCATAGATGTCCCCATTAACGCTTTTGCAAGAGGTGAATCATGAGCAATCTCTCATTGAAGCCATCACCTTGCCGTCCGACAGATGCCAGAAAGAAATGAGAACAAACTTATGTTTTTGTAGACAGTGATATAAGATTTTATAATATTAATTTGTGCCCCACAATGGGTAGTTATGCCCCTAGTTTCCAAGTGAGGCCGAGAGCTTTTTGATGTAACCTTGTATACAGTAGTATGAGTGGACGGGTGTGACCACAGTGCAGGTTGGTGCATCCTCATGCAAAAGTGTGTATCTTTGCAGTTTGAACAATAACTATAGCAGTTATGTTTGTGCATTTGAATTGTCATTAATACATCTGTCATAGAAGTTACAGCTCAGCTAGACATTTTCAGAGCTCCACAGATGCAGCCGACATTTTAGCAGCATTTTATTCACAGTAAAGCCAGAATGAGGTGCTGCGGAGCCATTTCTAGCATGTTTCTTCAGATTTCAGCACCTGAAGATGTCATTATAGTATAAGCAAATGAGCTGGGTGTTTGCTGACTCACACAGGTTTGCTGCTGTTGCCTCTGAGCATGTGGACTATCCCTTCCATCAAGGCCTTGTCGTCAAACTTCACAGTGTGTTCTCCCACCGTCTCTGCATTCATTGATATGGATGCATTTCTGAGGAGGGCAGGAGGGGGGAAAGAAATCACACATTAGGTTATTACAAAACACAGCCAAATATTTTAAAATGTAGTTACTGAACAGAGATACACATAAAGTATGTTAAAGTAGAAGAAATTATATGTGTCCGTGGCAACAAATGCTAGGCTTGTATAGTATGAGCAGATGCATTTCTGATTGATATGAAAATAAATACAATAAATGGGCACATTTAATGTACAGATTCATACATGTAGAATACATTTTCATATCAATTGACACATGAACTGTTTATTTTGAAGGCTTTATCTTAATGAGTTAAAAAAAAAAAGAATTTTAACTTTTTTTTTTAGTGCTACAGCAGAATAACAAGTACAAGAAAACCACCTATAATAAAAAAAAGAGGAAGAAAATGCATTTAAGTGTGCATGAATCATACACATAAACCTGTTCTAGGGGTCTGCATGGGAAATACACAAACAAACACATTTTGCACACAGACTGACCTGAGCAGCGTCCAGCGTAAAGTCATGTAAATGTGCGTGGAGTTGCTGAGCTCCTGTATCATGGCGGCTCGGCTGGCCGGACTGATGCTCCACAGTAGACTGGCATCACTCTTGATCTTAGCGACAATAATGTCCTCCGCAAAATAGTTCATTATGAACTGCATAGCAGACTGAGAGAGAGACAAAGATATCGCAAGTGGGATTAGATTTTCAGTTACTTCAGTGAATTCAACTGCAGTGTTTTAAAGAGACACTTAAGAAGCCCGATATTGCACCACAAACAACATGATGTATTTAACATTAAGACAGTTTTGTCTCTGTAGGGTTGATAAGAAAACTGAATATATTTCTGTCAACAAACTTTCATAATACAGATATGAAATCCAAATTTTAATGAGTTAAAGTGAGTCCAAATAGGGGCTTTGAAAATTAAATCTGTGGTTTAAAAATAGTTATTTTAGATGGCACTAAATACACAAATAAATATATACTGTATACTGAACAAAACCATAAAGACAGGTTGTAATATTTTATTATATTCTATCCATTCTTTTTAACACAGAGGAATAAATACTTGTTGTTGTAACACACGGCACCTCTACAACAGAATGGACGTCATGAAACAACCAAGTATGACTATACAGGAGATGATAATAGGCAGTTTGAGTGTGGGTTCATAGACCAGAAATCACAAGTCAGTAATGAATCACACATCTGTGGTTCGTAGGGTTAATGAGGTTGTTGATGCTGCTTGTAGAATGTTGTCCTATTCTTCCTGAAAGACTTGGTGAAGTTGGTGGACATTTTGGGGGACAGTGTCACAACACGTTGGACACGTCTATCTATAGTTGTCTGAAATGATTTCTTTGATAACAAATGGTGGAGTTGTGAACATTCAAGTGTCGGACTACAGCTCTAACTGACATGCCAACATCTATAATGTCAACAGTCCACTCTCACCTTTATTTTGTCATCTGTGGCACCGTGTTATTTCAATAAAGCTGTATTTTACAGTTTTTCTCCATTGGTTTGGCTCATTTCTTGAAACAGAAATTACATTCTCAAAACTACATGGACAAACATCCAAACTACTTCGCAATTGTTCTCAACAGACTTGAATTTCTCATTCTTTTCATCACATTGCAAATGTTTTAGTACATGTCTCAATGTCTCAGTACATCTTTGCACATGATTACAGTTTTTCTCCATTGGTTTGGCTCATTTCTTGAAACAGAAATTTCATTCTCCAACCTACATGGACAAACCTCCAAACCACTTGGCAATTATTCACAACAGACTCGAATTTCTTCCTTCATTTCATTAAAGTTGCAAATGTCTAAGTACATGTCTCAATGCCTCAGTACATCTTTGCACATGATTCAGCACAGGTA
>OMNN01024615.1:0-14301 GCA_900302755.1 Chromis chromis
CTGATTGTTTGATGTTGTTGCCATGTGGTGGGGTGCATTTTCCTGCGGGGGTAGGCCAGTGACATTTGGGATTGCCATTTGCATGAGGGAGTGTGCTTGTTCTGGGACAATGTTTATTTGGGTGTCTAAGTCTCATCAACACAGATGCCAAAATCCAAGGTTTTCCAGCAGAACACCACATAGTACCAATATGATCAATGTTATTCACTTCACCCGTCACTGGTTTTAATGTTGTGGCTGATCGGTGTATAAAGATACCACGTGTACATGTTGGCTGGGGAAGCTGCTGCTGTTGAGGCAATAAAAACCTTATCTCTGGTGTATTAGTAGACTGCTGCATTTACCTGTAAGCAGGTATAATCTGTGCCAGGTCTTCCTTGTATTGCTCCAGAGCTGCTCTTGCAGATAAAGGCTCAGCTTTGCCCTCAAGAACAGCCAAGTGAATCAACATCTGGGTGTGAAATGCTGCTCCGCTGGCCCAGTGCCTCAGAGATCTGGAGGGGGAGACAGTGTAACAGCAAAATAACACCACTGCACATGCATTTTACACTACTCCACTGTATTGTATCATCCTGTATTCTCTCACCTGGAGTCACAGTCTCCCCCCAGCAGACAGGTCTTCAGCTGTGTGAGGATGAGGCTGAGCTGGGCCTCCAGTCTGATGGAGTCCTGGATCAGTTTGCTTTTATCACTCAGGCTGATCCTGCAGCGTTTCAAATACTCCTCCATCACCTCCTGAAGCTCGCAGACTCTCTGCTGCAGAAAGAAATCCAAGCATGTGCAGTATATTGCAGTGTTTCTGCAGCAATCTTTAGGGATTCATAAGTAATCATCATGTTTTTTAATGACATTTTGCGGCTTTTTTATGTTGAATTGTCAGGATTATTAACACAACTGACTAAAACATGTAGTTGCCAACAAAAATATTGTATTTAACCCTGCTCTGTATGTAATTCTTTATATGTTAAAGGTTTTCTGATGATTTAGAATCTTTATAAATTACATTTGAGTAAAGCCGCATATTGAAGTGTGGATTTTTTGGTAATACAGCCACAAACAAGCGAGTTTAAAAAGTTTCAGAGTTTAAATAAAGGTTGAATGAATGAAAGTAGTTGAACAATTTTGCTTATGGGCCTCATTTATCTTTAATACAACTAGTGAGCTCTACATAATATTCTGAAATCCCTCAAATGTGCATTATTAAACGTTTTTTGACTGCCTACCAAGGCTTTGCATCTTTTAATGTTTCCATTAAATTTTATTCCCATAATTGGAATTACTTTGCACACTGAGGGAGCTGAATAATTCTGATTGCAACTATATCAGTAAATATATACGGGAATATATTCAGTTAATATTTCAGCAAGCACTCGTATTGCCTATCAGTTTCATTGTTTCTCATCAGGCCTCACCTGGCTTGACGATGACCCCGCTGACTTCCCTTTCACACCCGATGACTGTTTCGATGATGTGTAGGCCATATCCATCACCATGGTAACCACCAGTCCCACCAGGCCGGCCAGGCGAGGCTCGTCTGAGAAGGTCGACAGTCGGCCAATCAGGTCCCTCAGGTAGGTGGGCGCCCTGTTCCCGATGTCGCCCTGCAACTAAGAGATGAGCAGAAAGTTTCATGGCGTGTTGAGATGATGACAGAACTCCTATTATCCGTCTCAATAACATAAAAATGATAGCGGAGCAGATTGCTCTCTCGTCTCTTAAAGAAACAGCTGTGAGCAGCATTCTGTCATCATCATCATACTGGTGCTCGATGGCCATTGTATTGATTTGCAACCTCGTTCCAATCCCCAACCGGACTCCATCTTTAATACAAAGTGGTGCTCAGTTTTGCACAGTTTGCTTTCTTAACCGTTTCAAGGTAAAACCATCTTCCTCCTGTTCTTCCTGTTAATCTCTGTCTGCACTTCATGGCTGAATGGATTTAAAGGTGATCAATGAGCAGTTCACCTAATCAGTCTATTGCAGAGGAAACACAACATGTAATCTTTTGTAGTCACTCTGTGTCTCCTCAGTGATTTGCTCTTTTGCAGCCACATTCATACAATTAAGCCCCAAATTATTCAGAACTATGCAAAATTTTGATTTGTAGTGAATTTAATTTGACCAGTAGGCTTTCTCTAGAGTTTCTGATGATATATTTTAACTATTTCTATATTTCTTTTTACATTTTTACTGAAAGGTTTTATTCCTATCCTTTCTCAGTAATTAATGGAATAGCCTTTAATTGCCACCACATCAATCACACTGTTCTTATAACTGCTAACAAGCTTTCTGCGTGTCTCCACTGGGATTTTGTTCCACTCCTCCAGGTCTTTGAGGTTAAAGGCTTTCTCTCCATCACTCCCATCACAGTTCCCACCGCAGATTCTCAAATGGATTCAGGTCTGGACCCTCCTCCAAAATATTGATATTGTTTTCTGTTAACAATTTCTTGAGCATTTTGGCTGTTTGTTTCAGACCACTGCCTTATTGGAAGGTCAAATACTGCCCAAGGCCAAGTTTTTCTGCAGACTGCCTGATGTTTTCCTCCACAATCTCAATGCCGTCCTCTTTTCTCATGATGCTTTGGCAAGGTTGAAAAACACCCCCAAAACATCACATTCACACCACCACGCTTGACCATGTTGATGGTGTTCTTGTGGTGAAATGCTTCTCCTTTCTTTGGCAAAATGAAAGCCATGTTCCTCTGTCCAAACAACTCAATGTCTGTCTCAGAACGAATTGCTAAACTCTGTTCTTTGTCCAGGTGAGCTTTTGTGTGTGTGTCTTGACGAAGTAGAGTCCTTGTCCTTAGTCTGTGTCCATGGAGACCAGCCTTTTTCAGTGTCTGCTTTGAGGTATTGGGAACAAAACTGCTGAGATTCATGAGGATGGTCTTGATGGTGGTCCTTGGATTCTTCTTAGTCTCTTGCACAACCATTCTTCAGGTCACTTTTGGCTTCCTACCACTACCTTTAAGATTTTACACAGTGTGAAACTCATTGTATTTTTTTATTATGCCTTGCACTGTGGCCACTGACATTTGAAAACACTTGGATATGACAGCCTTTCCTTGTTTTGTAGGCAGCAACAATATGCATGGACTCTAACAGCAACTCCCTACGCTTTAAGGTTTTAGCTATGACTTGCAATTGACTTGTAAGTGACTAGAGCATTAAAACATCAGCTGTTCTACATATATAGTCTATTAGGTTGCTCTGGAACATGGTACAAATTGATATTTTCTCTAGACGTGACCAACTTTGGAGATGCCATTTTGAGTAAAAAAGGTAGAAAGAGTTCAAATTCATCAATAACACCTCTAACATTACATCTTCTGTCACTTGTTTATACCATCTTCACCTCAAATAAACCTACTAGTCCAACAATTATCCACTAAAACTCAAAATTTGTATATAATTTGGGGCTTGCTGTCACACTTTCTTTAAAATCTCATGTATTAACCTGCTTCAGTTGTTCCTGAAGGGAAGCCTGGGTGACAAAGCCCTCGTCGTGATTGGCCAGAAGGACAGGATGGACGACTCTGAGGTCAGGTACGGCGCCGCCTTCCAACATGGCGTCGTAGAGGAGAGAACCAATCGCATCCTTCACTTCAGAAAGTTCTTCGTCTGATGAGAACAGCTGGCCCATGGTGAGTTCTGTATTTGTGCAGTGATCAACCAGACTATCTTCCAAATTTATGGCAGCATCTAAGGGAAAACAGAAATGAAGGAAAATAATACAAGGTTTGTTTGTTTTCTTACATAATTATCATGTCATTAAGGGTTTAACACAAGTTGTGGATGTCTGTACAGTCTACACAACTCAAGATACATGCAATACAACTATTTAATGCATCAACATTTGCACAATACCTCAAAAGCAGCCCCCTAACATTTCACACTAACAGTCCCATCAATGCAATCACTTGTGCTTGGGACAACTGGCCTCTCTTGTATCTTCACTTCCCGTCTTCCTGCTCTGTCTCCGCCTGCTGCAGTAAAACACATCCACCAAGACGACACTACAGCGCAACATAACTCAGCAGTAAACCTACACCTCCCTCTAGCTGTGGAGATGTAGGAGTGCAACTACTCAGCACCATGAACCCTGGCTTGTTCGCCTCAGTGATCTCTATCTGTTTTTGTTGCCTGTCAGCTGTTGGTGCATGAAACATTAAGGCCTCTGAGATTAGCTGTTTTGCAATCTTTCTTATAGCGTTATCTTAAAGTGAATGCTTTATAGTGAAATTAAACTAATCCTCCTTGTGCTGAGGGACTCGGTGGAACAAGCCAGAGGTCCTTGGGAATGAAAGTAATAGCTACAAACTCTTAATGGCTGTGTTAAACATTGAAAAAATAGGCCAAGGGCTTCCAGCTCTTTTATTTAGCTAAATGGAACAGTGGCCTTGGTGGTGGTGGTGGTGTGATGTTGACTTTTTTTACTTGATCAAATATGGGGCAAGGGGATTTGGGATTTTGTGTGGCGTGAGCGATGTTCTTTGTTAACTGGGACAAGGGCTTGTGCACATTGTCACATCAGAGTTTTGTGTATGTGACAGCTAAATGAAACGCCCCTCGGACTGTAGATCACGTTAATGGGGACGTCTTAATCATTCAGGTGATTTAAGGTTTTTGTGTGCTCAAGTTGTGTGATGTCGTTTTGCACAAGCATCATATGCCACATGTGGCAGCCGCACCTGTCAGACATGATTAGGCTTTATCATTTAGTGTCACAAAGCAGCAGATGGTGGAAAGACTTAAAGGTCAAAAGAAAAAAAAGGAGAAAATGGTGAGGGGCGGTGGTGTTCATGCAAAATGAAGTTGAAATTCAGAACTAATAGCACTACAGGTGAATGATGTAGATAGAAAATCAAAGCTAGCAAGCAGTCGAAAAAGTTAAATGCAATCACTATCTACATCGCCGGAAAGTTGATATTTCGACTTTATTTTTATTACTGAGGTCATACAAGGTTATAATTTAATTTAGCAGACGCTTTTATCCAAAGTGACGTACATAGGTAGGTAGGCGGGGCGGCATTAAGGACCTTGCCTAAGAGTCCTCACTGGATACCTGCACCCTGACCAGGATTTGAACCACCGATCTCCCATGCCAAGGTCTGGGGTGTTAGTCACTGAGCTATCCAGCTGAGATGAAGCACAACAAAGCTGCATCCATTTTAGCCGTAATGGTACCACACGGTCAAATCAGGGAATGTGCCATGTTTTACAAATTTCAAAAAATGCCGTTTTTATAACAGATGGAGGTCATAGTGGGTGGCAGTGATGTACTGGACTGTAATATATTGAAAAGTATTCCTGTTATTTTGTCCATCGCCTTTACATACATGAGATGGCAAAAATGAAACATTTTATTTCTAATGTGTTCAGTGGCAGTGTAAGTACAGTATATTAGAAAATGATGGGTAAAAAAAAAATCAAAAATAGTGTTGTTGTTTTGTTTTTGTTTTTTTACATTATTTACAGTGTTGGTCTGTTGTTTTTTTTAGGATTATCATGTAAATAAATACTTTTTTCCCCCCAGAATTTCACTACTATTTATATGTAATTTATGAAAACAAGGAAAATCTGTAAAATAGCAGTAAATTATTTTTAAAAATCACAGGGATCATTACTGATAGTTAGTCAGGGTCCTGATATTGGTGTCACAAAGTCACAGCTTGGTCAGACAAAACAAATCTTTAATGATTGTTTTTTTATGAATCCAGTCAGCTCATTTGAATCCAGAAAACATATTTGAGAATTTGGACTGCACTAGTAAGTAATGCCCTTGTATATTTTTGGAGTATAGCATTCCTTCTGTGATTTCCAGGCTACTTAATGTGTTCAAGTGTACCAAAGTGCCATCATGAATTTGACAATGACATTTAATACAGCAGGCATGAAACAAACCATAAATATTTCCCCCCTTTTCCTTCTCTTCCTCCTCCTCTACATTTAGTTTCCTCCTTCCAGTCTGCTCTCCATCCTCCTGCTCCTCCTGCTATTGTTGATTCTGATAGCTTCTGTCAGTTTGCTGCAGTGTTTACCGGTTGCTGGGAGAGTGTTTCTCTCTCTGTGTACGCTCGGCCCTGTTGACACAATTCACACTCCTCTGAGAGCAGAAAAATATATTTAAATGTGCTAACGTCACGAATACAACAGCACTTAGAAGCAGGCAACAATGCACACATGACTAAGTGGTGAAAATTTAGTGCTCTCTTTAGCTTTGTTTTTTTTTGTGTCTCTTTGTAAAGGTCTCATTTCCATCTCTGAATGAAGCGAAGATGAAAAGAAAGTCCAGGAGAGGTCAGGAAAAAGTAGAATAGAGGGAAGGTAGGGAGAGAAGAAGAGTAAAGAAAAGCAAAATAAAATGAATAAATGACAAAGTGAAGGTGATGTTTATAGAAGAGAGGAGTTGGAGGAAGACGCCAGATGGACTCAACCTTACAAACACACAAACACGCACGAATTGTCTGGCCTTTTTAAATGACAGCCCTCTTGAAACCTCGCTGAATATTAACCCTAATGCGCTGAATGTGTTATTTTATTAGATAATGGCACTTGAAAGTCCAATTTAATTTTCAATTAGACAGGAGATGATGTGAGGAGTGGACCTGTGACATTTGCATTTGTGTGGTGCAAGTGTCTGTATTCACCATGGGTGTGCATGTAGATGAGGAACTGAGTGGAGTATGAGGTGGAAAAGCTTCTGTATATGTTTTTATGTGAATGTCAGACATATTACCCTGTTCTGTTGTTTAGATTAGGACCTGCTCTGATGAATTTAAGTATAATTGGATATTCAATATTATTGCATACTGAACATGTTGTCTATGCATAGATTGTATGTAAAAGATGTAGACTTAGCCTCCAGGTGTTAAAAGTGAAGCCAAAGTGGAAGTGCGTTATATCTGTATTCTTTCTAGCAGCCAGCAGGGGGCGAATCTGCTCAGATTGTATAGAAGTCTATGAGAAAATGACCCTAATTCTCACTTGATTTGCTACCTGAGTGAACATTTTCATAATCAGTTTGTGGACTCAGTTGCTAGTTTCAAGTCTCCTTCAACACAGCATGTTGCTCATTTTGTGAATTATGGTCCCATTTAGAGTAAAATGGACAATAAATCAGGATATGGCATGTTTACTTTGTGAATGAGAGGTCAATGCAGTATCACCATGTTTAGTCTCCTTGAGTTTCTCAGTCAGAGCCAATCCTCCCTTGTCAGGTCTGGTTTCCAAAGGCCAACATGGCAATGGCTAACTGCCAAACTCAAGACTTCGAAATGGTAGTCCAGTTCCTGATCAGTACCTGATCTATACAAACACTTAGGCTAAAATACACAAATGTCATAGGTCCACTCCCTAAATCATCTACTGTCTAAATGAATATTAAATTGGAGTTTCAAGTGATGTCACGGTGGCGTCATCCATCTTTTACAAGGGTTGATCAAAAAGTTCCAAGACTGTTCTTATTAAAATCAAACACCATACTTGATTTAAATTTGGACGTCATCACCTTCAAAGTAGTCTTCTTTTGCAGCGATACAGTGCTTCTGCAATTCTTATAAAACTCCCTGGAAGTCCCGGTATGTAAACATGTCAAGCACCATCTTTGATAAGTTCTCTTAAAATGTGTGAAAACAGTGACCTTTTAACCTGAATTTATTTTTGGAGATGAAGAACAAGTCACAGGGAGAAAAATCCAGCAAGTAGGGCAACACAGTTGTGTTGCTGTGGCCGAAAAACCCTGGTGTAATCACAGCACTGTGACAGGAAGACAGCTGTGTTAAATGTTCTCCCTCAAACACCTAAGGTCATTACAGTAGAACTCTACCTTGACAGTTCGACCCTGATGGACGACTTTCCAGATGCACAACCACATGAATGTTGTAGAAAACAGCCAGCATGCTCCTGGGGCTCCTGATCTGATGCGCCTTGTCGGGTTTTGGAAACTGTGGTCTCTTCCACTGTGAAAACTATTGTTTCTTCTCTTGGTGGTAGCTGCAGACCCACCTACCATCACCAGTAATAATCCTCAACATGAGGTTTGGCTTGTCCTGGCTGCTGACCGATACAAAATGTGATGTTTTCCAGTCTGCTTCTATTTGACGTCTGTGCAGAAAATGCAAATATGCAACTAAAACATATGTGACACAGGTCCCACTGTTGTTAGAAGTGGCCTCTTTACTCATGAAAGTTACTGCTTGCACAGGCTGCATGCAAATGACCATGATGTACACCTTGAACAGTATAACAACTTTTGATTACATCTCATATGTACAGTCTATGGGATATCATTTCTAACTATGTGCCTAACTTCCATTCTTTTCAGTAGCTTTCACAAATTCCCTGGCATTACCAAGCTAACTTGTTTGGCAAAGATGTAATCCACTTTCTTTGTCTCTCCAAAGAATCATCTCCGTCTCTTGGCTTTCTCCAGCAGATGGAGTTGCCCAGTTGTCACAGAGATTTTTTTTAAATTAATTAGAGGTGGCTTAAGTTACAAATTTTGGATAACAGATAATTGCAGGGGGAAAAATGTCTCTTGGTCTCCATTTAACCCATCCTTGTGTTTAAAACTAAAAAAAAACACCAGCAAAAAAAATTACAGGGGACATTTATTAAATAAAAGATAAGAAGCGGAGATTCTGGGCCACAGCAAATTAAATCATTTCTGGCTGCAGAGTCGCCCTGACTCACAAAAAACATCTCTAATAAGACCACTCAACGGCAAAATTCAGCACATTTTTGTCAAGTTAGGGTCATGTTTGTGTTGGAGATTCGTTGCTTTTGCCCTGCATCATTTGCAATTTTAGCAACGCTGCTTTCAATATTGTCAGATCTCATTAGCCCTCTCTATACATACACACTGTGCATCCAAGGCTGCCCCAATTAGTTCAGCATGATAAAGTTGTAACACAAAGCTGCTGTTTTCTTTGCCCCGATACATTAATCTACACATCCTTTTCCTCCATTTCTTCCCCCCTTTTTTATCATTTCTCCTCTTTCATCCTCCATTTTATGGCTTGCCTGCTTTATCTGCCTCTCTCTCTGCCTGCATCCTCCCTCCCTCCGATCATTTATGGAGTGTGGAGGAGAATAAAAACAAGTTTAATGTACAGTAATACATCAACCCATGACTGCTTTGCCAGGCAGCATCCATTTCGCGAGGCTGTTGTGTTCGCTTAGCGGCAGTGCGGCTAATTATTGCAAATGACAGCTGTTGAAAAGAGTATTAATGTCTCCTTTCTACATGGATACGTCCAGGAGTGTGGGGCTGATTAAAGTAGTCACAGGCCAAACTTCAAGAAAAGAAAATGAGAGTGACACAGGAAAAAAAAGGAGAGCCTGAAATGTGTCTTGTTAGGTAAAAGCCCCATAAATCCAACTTTAACTTTAATTAAAGCTGTCACCGGCTAAAGGTACTCTAATCATCATCCATCTTGGCGCCCTATAAAGTTTACATCTGAAGCACTTTGATGTAACAGGGAATGTGAGATGCTGGATGCATAAAGATTGCTACGAAAGATTTTTAATATTAAAAAGAAGAAAACTCAATTCTGGTTGTTTTTTTAGAGGATATTATGTGCTAAATGACCAATTAGATGCATTTGTTTAATAAATGTTAGGCTGAGATCAAGAAAACTTGCATGAAAAATCATCAAAATGTGGATTTTAATGGATTTGCATGAAATAAACAATATTATCTCTGGGAATTAAATGTTTACTCCCCAAATCTTTGTATAAAATGTGTGGTTTGATATGCAGAAAGTGAAAAAAAACATGGAGAAATGATGCTAAATTCAGTTGGCCAACCTCCAGAAGCGATATTACATCAATCTACATCAATCTTTACACACACGCTCGGTCTTATATAAACATATTTACTTATCATAAGCCGTCACGTTGTTAAGAGTCTGCACTACACGGTGGCAGGTCACACCAGCCTGTCAGCGTCTGAGGCGTTTATAGCACAAGGCAACAAGCACAACACTGTTCATCGAATAAAGTAAAGGGATTAAATATGTTTGAGGGTCATTAAAATGTCAGAGAGAAAAGAGGGAGATTAAAAAGACAGAGTGTGACCGGCCGGGGAGGAGAGGCGGAGATAAGAAAGGGGATTTGGAGTAAGTGTCAAAACATATTTTGAAGGAGTATCACCCTGTCTCCAGTAGATATGGGGGAATAGAGAGAATTGCGAGAAAGCACTTACCTCTGCAGAAAGTTTTTCCTCTCAGCTTTGGAGGAACACCTGCTCAGAGCTGCCTCCAGGTAAAGTACTGCAGCAGAGGTGTGTTGTGTCTGTCCAAGCTGCAGTATAGGAAAACAACGAGTACACTTGGGTCTGCGTATTATTGGAGAAACTTTAAATAATTTATTATTCAAAAGAGAGAAAAATATTACATAATCTGTAAGAATTATCCAGGTTTTGGGGGTAGATAGATAGATAGATTGGCCTTCAAAGGATACATAAAAATGTTTTGATAATGGGACAGTAGTGTCAAAATAAAAATGCATAGACTAATAAATAAATAAATATATTCATAATCCTAATATATTATCCTCATATATTTTTTTATTTTAAAATTTTTTATTTACATTTTTCATATTTTTCTATTATTTTAAGTATATGTCATAACTTTAGATACATATATAAACAATACATTATATACTGACACCCAGGCCCACTTGCATTTTTGCAGTTGAAAGTGTTTGTAATTACCTAATGTGCGCACTGAAGCATTTGACTATTAAATGATCTTCCTTCAGTCCCTCTATGAACATTAATCAAAGTGAAGTCTTGTTGTTTCAGCCTTTGCGCTTTTATGTCACATTAACATGTAATTATTACGAATCGATATAAGCGAGTCTCAGCACAGTTGACACGTTTATTATATTCACACGGTGATAAATGTTTGGATTAACGTGCAGATTGTTGTGTTTGTGGTGGTTTTTCTCTCGGTGTTACAGAGACCCCTGCTGGACGAGAGTTCCGCCTCCGGTGTAAACAAACCAGCCAATATGGCGGCGCCCATGGTGGAATGAAGACATGACAAACTTCTGCTAGCTCTAATGAGACTTTGTATACGTTTAACACATTTTACAACATAATGGCTGAACCGAGGAGTGATGGAGGTGTAGTTCGTTACTTTTGCACCGCCGGTAACGGGATGGAACCGTTTTTAATGGAGGAAGTGAAGAAGAAGTTGGCGGCTGAAGATGTGAGTGTTAGCCGTTAGCCGACTGGCTGGTGTTAGCTACATGTTAGCAAGAGAGAAACCAACAGTTGTTCAAATCATAAATACACTGACATTATATTGGTTTGATAAAGAGTTTGAGAAACTGAAATGTGAAATACGTTGACCATTGACTGTGTTGTACCTGTGTACAGAATTAGCATAACTAGCAAATAAAATAACAATATTGCACATAGTTTGTTTGTACCAGTTGATAATACCTAATCTAGTTATTAGTCTGATATATTGATATTTATCTACCTCAACAAACCAGTATTGGTCAACTCAAGGTCAGAGTTTGTATTATTAAACTTGCGGACAATGCAGCTGTCAATGATTTCTTAAAAATGAGGTAAATCATTTTTGTATCCAGGTGTGTCAGATGCCAGGTAAAGTCTTGTTCGGCTCCTCTACAAGGATCAATAGAATCAGTGACCTGAAGGCTGCAGAGAGACTCTTCCTTCTGTTGAAACAAGATTCACCCTTACAGATTTCTGCACACACCAGCCCAGGTAGCAGCCTTTCACCTGGAATGAAATATTCATACCACGTAGTGTTTAATTACAGCTTTTGCACTGACCTCTGTGTTGTATTTCCACAGCAAAGGCAGCCTCTGTGCTGCAGTCCAGACTGTTGGGTGACAGTGATCAGTGGACCAGTGCTGTAATGACATGGAGCCGCCTGCAGGGGGAGCTGGCAGGCAGCAGAACTACTGTAAAAACATCAAGCTCTGCACTGGGAGTGACAACGAAGACAGAGGAGGGGAGAGGGAGTGGAGACAAGAGGGAAGAAGGGGGAAACTGCTTTGTAGAGTCTAGAAAAAGTCCAGGAGAGCAGAGGGAGGAAGAGAATGTGAACGAGAGGCTGATAAGTGGTGAACAAAATGGAACACAGACACTGGAAAAGAAGAGAAAGAGAGATCATGAAGAAGAAGAGGGGGAGGCAGAGGAGAGGAAGGTTGCAACTGAAGACTCTGGTGTTGAGAGGAATGTAGAGAAAAGGAAGTCATCTGAGAGGGAGAGGTGGAGAGAGGAGGAAGCAGAGACAGGGATGGATATGGAGTTTAGAAGCTGTAGAAAGAACAATAAACATGGAACAGACGTCAGTGGTGGAAGATCAGTTTGTGATCAGGAAACAACAGGACTGGAGCACAGTGTGGAAAGTAGCAGCAGGACGATGGATGGCAGACCAACGGATTTTGCTGTGGAAAGTGTGCAAAATGGTAATAAGATAGATCGCTTTTACATTTTTTCATTACAACTTGTACAATATCAATTTCTTATATTATCATCTTTTACTTTATGTTTCTATGTTTTCTGTTTCTTCTCATGTTTGTCTTTATCTGAAGTGAAGACCACTGGAGAAAGAAATAAGACACCACTGAGAGCCAGCAGGAACAAACCAGGGCTGCCTTCTTGTATCCCGGTCTCTTTCAGGATTAGCTGCAAATGTACTGGATCTCTGTCCCGGTGCTTCAGCGCTCAGGTAATGAACATTACACATGACAAAGCAGAGTAAATGTTATGTGTTATTTCTGTCTGTTGTATGTCCTGAATGTGTTATGAAGAAACACATCTTTGCATAAGGATAGAAAGTCTTGTTGTGTGACCTCTCATCTTTATCCATCTCTGACACTTATACAATATGACATTCTAGCAGCTTAATTTAAACAAGTACAAGGGAATTTAAAGAGCACAAATCAAAACAGTGGTTCTCAACTGGTCCAGCCTCAGGACCCACTATGTCTGGTCGCGACCCAAGTTTTTGAAGTTTGCTGTTCCTGTTAACAAATTAAGGTTTATCTGGGTGTAGTGTCGACGCATTTTGATACAGCTTGCGAAAAATTTGGCTTATTTTTTGCTCATTTTGGTATATTTGGACACTTTTGCCAAGTTTTGGGCATATTTTGTCCCATTTTGACAGATTCTGAGCACATTTTCGTTAATTTTTGGCACGTTTTAGCATAGATTTCTCCAATAAGCTGGCAGAGCCACATCTAGAGGTTAATAGTGGGCAACTACTGGTGTCACCACCACTAAATGTCCTGCTATTGAAAACAAACTGTGTCATAAGAAACATGTCCTTTAAAATAAAAGACTTTATACCACTACTTTTTTTGGGGGGGCCATGCTTCTGCGACCCTCTAAAAATGGCTTTGCGACCCAATTTTGAGTCCCAACCCACCAGTTGAGAGCCACTGCACTAGAAAAGCATGCAGTCAAGTGGTTAATTACTGTCTCATTGCCAGTTGGACATGTTTTTTTGTTTAATTTTCCCTGAACTACACACCCAAACACACAGAAACAGGCATCTAACATATATATTGTATAATGCGTTTGCATGTTATGTTTAATACAGGAGGTAAGCACCGTGATTGGAGCGAGTCTGAGCCGACTGCTGGGCTGGAAGGTCGACCTGAAAAATCCACAGCTGGAGGTAAATGTTATTGATAAAATCCTCCTGACTGTATTGATTGTAGGGTAGTTAACTGTATGTCTTTACAGGTAAGACTGGGAATTAAATGCTTCTTCTCAGGATAATGTTGGCAGAAAATCTCTGCTTTCTCATTTCATAAGTGATATCATTAGGTTGTTCTTTTCTGCAGATAAACGTCTATTTGAGTGATGACCACTGTCTACTGGGGATTCCACTGACCAGGTTATTGACAGAAACATTTTCTCTACGTTAAACACACATTATTGATGACTGTTTACTGTTTTGTTTCAGGGTCCATCAAAGAAGCACACTTTAAAAATAGCTCATTTGTAATACATTGGGCTGCAACTAATGATTAATTTAATTGTTTATTAATCTGGTGATTATTTTCTTGAGTATTCAGTTAGTTGTTCAGTCTATAAAGTGACAGGAAAAGGTGAAAAATATTGATCAGTGTTTCCCAACGCTCAGAATAACATCCCTAATTGTTTTGTTCACAACCCAAAGATTGCTAGTTTGCTGTCATGGAGGAGTAAAGAAACAAGAAAATATTCAAATTTAAGAAATTAGAATCAGAGAATTTTGACTTTTTTATTAAAAAAAAAAAAAAACTCAGACCGATTAATTAA
>OMNN01024615.1:14321-29716 GCA_900302755.1 Chromis chromis
TTTTTTTTAAAAAAAAAAAAAAAAAAAAAAAAAAACTCAGACCGATTAATTGATTGTCAGAACAGTTGTTGATTAATTTAATAGTTGAGAACTAATTGCAGTTTAAGTACAACAACATGAAAAGCTTATATGCTTGATGCCTATGAACCTGCTTTTTCTGCCACAAGTTTAGCTTCTCATATTTTTTTTTAATTTCTTACTGCTTTGTGCCATTTTCAAGAGTCAGTCACTCACAGCAAATGTTTATTTATGCGCCCCAAATAACCCTAGAAATGATTAAATATTGAATTCTTAGAAACACTGGATTTAGATATTGTAGTAGGTTATAGATGTTTTTCATATTGGACTTTAACACATAAGTTATGGGTCCTTTCTGTTCCCTTCAGGTTACCTCTGGCTAAGAGGAACTACATTAAAACCACAGGACTGAGGTCTACAATAGCCTGGGCCATGACCTCTCTGGCTCACATACAGGTACTAACACACAGCTGGATGGCTGCCACTTTATTCTTTGTTTATTGTTTGTACATTTATGACTTCTCAGAACTACGAGGAAACTACATTGTTGTGCTTTAGTTTATTTATGCAAATCAGAAGGCATTATCAAATAATGAAAACAAGGCCCTTCCTTTAGTTTTTGTTTCAGAAAGATATTAGTTTTGTTTGTTTTATCCCCTTAAAGAGGCAATTTAGATTTACATGTGACCATACAGCTGCTACAGTAAAGCTTTTAGCATATTATTTGCTGTCTGTTACCAGGCAGCCTGTATGACAGACTATTTGCATGCTAACTGGTCAAACTGTGATGTAATATTGCCCTTCAGTCACAGCCACATTATATACGGTTGATCATGTCCTGTATGTTATCCTCTGTTTCCCAGCCAGGCTTCCGTGTGATCGACCCCATGTGTGGGGTGGGAACCATCTTAATAGAAGCAGCACGAGAGCACGAGGTCAGGACAGAAATCAATGCAGCGCTCATGTATGTCTGTCAAGTTAAGAAATGTCTGGAAAGTGGTCTTTTTAAAGTGTTAAAATGTTCAGAACTGGACAAAACATATAAAACCTGGTACACCTGACCACTTTCACATATATTTTATGTTATGCAAAGAATATAGTTGAGATATGCAATAACAAACTCTAATTAATTCACATTTTATATGATTTCATTAGTTTTATTTATTGATTAATTGTCATTTGATAGCTCACCTTTGGTCTTCCTGAATGTATAAACTGTTTTGTTTAAAAAAAATCTATAAATCATAAAGATTAATACACTGTTTTTATTTTTTTTAGTAATAAATAATGTGCATTTGTAACACTGCTGTTATAATATGATCAAATCCTGTCAATGGGTTCTTTAGGCTGCCTGTTTCCTGGGTTTGGACATCGATGATGGACAGCTGCAGAAGGCCAATGAGAATGTGGCGTTTGCAGAGCTGGGAAACAGGATACACCTGCTGAAAGCTTCATCAATGGGTAGGAAACCTGCACAAAATGACCTTTGGAACAATAAATTTCAGGTTGTCATGAGACACTACATTGTTGGCACTTTGCTGATTTTCATATCCAAAGAGACCCACAGTGGAGCCACTTTAAAAACAGTTGTGAAATGCAGCGAATTGCACAGAAATTCTACATAAGAATTGTGTATGTCATATGAAATGGTCACAATGTAAAAGGCTAAAACTATAGGATTTTTAAAGTAAAAACCAAAGATACTCTTGTGTCCCTGAATTCATGATCAGGTAGTCAAATCCATGTATAGTAGTGTGATGAACAGATATCACACAAAAGAAGTCATTTTGCGGTACACATATTTCTGTGATCAACATGCGCATGACATGTCCAGGAGTTTTATTCAACCTGCTATTAGTGTCGGTGTATATCCTTGTAGTTTCAATCGTAGCATCTGGACTTGCTTGAGTTTGTCGAAGACGTTCCACCTCTCATCCAAGAGGCTTTATCAGTTATAAACTGACTGGTTGGGAGTTCCACATTTTTATACTCTTTAGGAGCCATTAACGCTATTGAAGCTTCAGTCTGCTGGGTGAGTGTTGCCCCTCCCCTCATTATGCGAGTGGTTAGGTCCTTCCCTCTCACAATGGGATTCGTTAGGGCCCTTTGTGGCCAGGTGTGAAGGGAGCCATTAATCTGTGTATAGCAGTTTGTACACATAGTTATTCAGAAAATTTAAATTTTTGACATGAAATTTGGGATGCATGATGGTATCTGCATCATCAATGATATCAGCAGTTCAAAGGCTTTAAAATGAAATATTGACATTGACCCAAAAAGAACGTGGACAGGCAGGATGAAGGTTTACAGTTTTCTTTGAAAAAATACATATTGTATGTTTTACATGTAAGATGAAGTAGTTTTCATATTTAAAATGCATTGTATGGCATGTCTGCATCTGACAGTGGGCCATCACAAAAAGGGCAGGCATAATAATATGTTGATTCCACTGCAGGAGAGACTCAGTGTTCTCTGTAATTAGGGGGAAAATGTGTGCATAGATTAATCTGTATCATTGGCATTCAGCCAAAATGAGTTGGAAAATATCAGCATATTGGAGACTGGAAAAGATCCAATATCATGCATCTCTTTATGACCTACAGTAGCTTAGAAAATAGATTGTCTTTTCTTTGTAAGGGAAAAATGTCTTCCTTTTGGAAAACTGACAAACATAAATGTAGGTCAAATGAAAAGACCTAATGATGGCTTTTAAAGCTTAATTAGCAACTTAAATTTGTGACACTGCCAAAAATTAAGCCATTAGTGCCTCAGAGAAACTAATTAATGAATCTTAGGTGATGGTGCCTTTTACTTAATCCATACTGCGAACAGTACAGCTTTTAGAAACTTGACTTTCACTCTGGATCCAAGGCTGCATGTTTTGGATGGGAATCAGTGAGTGGGAGGTGAGTGTTGATCCTGCTGTCATGTACTAAATTACCTCTTGGCTTGTTTGTCCTCCTCTGTGTGTGCAGCACTGCCTCTGCCCAACGCCAGTGTAGACGCCGTGATCTGTGACCTGCCATTTGGCAGGAAGTTTGGCACCAAAACAAACATGGCTGCCAACCTGCCACTCATCCTCACTGAGATGGAGAGGTTTGTTCCTTTGTGTCTGTTTCACGTGTTTCTTTTAGGCGGTGGATCAGAAAATGTGTTTTTTGTGTGTTTTTGTGTGTTCACGTAGTGTGCAGGATTCCTGTGTCAGTAAAGATCTTCAGCTGTATAAATGTAGATATTATTTTTTGTTCTTAGTAAAACTAACTCTTTTAGTGCATTAATCTTCATGGAAGTCATGGAAAGAAAAAGTTATAACTTCACTTATTTAATGAATGGTTGTGTGTTTAGAGTCCTCTGTACCGGTGGTTCCTTGGTTCTCCTCCTGAGTCCACAGTTGTCTTGTCTCCTGAAAAAACTTCTGACACAAAAAAAAAATGGGCCGACGTCTAACCAGGAAGAAAAGCCTCCAACTGGGACAGAGAACAGCCCGTCTCCTTCTGTATCCCCCACAAAGCAGCAGGTTAAATCCTCACGTCAACACAGTCTGCTGCCTCCTTTGTCCTCGTTGAAGCATGAAGCAACTTTCAGAGTCAGTTTAGGAGCAATAGATGGACTCATCCATAAATATGTCAAAACAGACTCTTGACCAGTGATGATAAAAGTTACATTTCAGTGTAATTAGTTTGTTTTTTGTTACCTGTTATGGAAAATGACTGATTGAAAAGCCACTTTTTTCTATGACTACTCTGTAACATGTTTAGGTTTGCTGACAGTTTTTTAATTGCAGATTTTGTAAATAAATATATATTTTTCAGTTATTGTGAATTTTAAATTGTATGCTTTGGAAGTGTTGATTGAATTGTTAGAATTCCAGAGTCCTTCGCTCTTCAAACAGTGATCCAGTTTGCTGGTTAAAGATCAACTCCTGGAGAGGGACTTTAAATCTTGTGTTACTTCCATTTGTTCCAGGTTCTTTAAGTTTTGGGACCGATGTATTTCAGACAGGATGAGTTTAATATACACACTTTATTAACAACAACAATGGCAAAATATTACATTTGCAGGAACCTGAGGGGCTTTAAAACTGTGCAACCTCTTTACCTTTTCTGTGGCACTCAACACCAAGATTTCAGGTTCCTATGAAGGTATAAATCTTAAAACAGCTCAAAAACATATGGTTTCATTTAGTAAATATCCCAGTAGTTCTGTAAAGCAGCTGGGTCCTGAAGTATTTAGCAAATATTGCTCAAACTGGGTTAAATTGTGCATTTGTTGGAGACTTTATCAGCCTCTAATTTAATACATATTTGCTGCTCTTATAATAACACCAAGATGATGATGTTCGTGGTGATGGAGGAACATGTGACCCAGTGCAGCTGTGGAGCTCTCTGATGTGTTTTCAATAGACTTTGGATGACAATAGAGGCCTGTGGCACAGAGTAGGACACAAAATCAGAATCAGCTTGAATTGGCCAAGGAACTTGACTCTGTCTTTTCTTTGCTCTTGGAAGTATTTATTTAAAAAAAAAAACATGCACTAAAACAAGGGCAACAGATTAAAGAAAGGAAGTATAGATTAGGAGTTGATACATGTTAAAGAAAATGTTTAAAGTGAACCAAACATTTAGTGTGAATTGTGCAGATTCTATTGATAGGAATACAGTTATTCACAATAAATACAGGGGTTTTGATGCTTTATATACATGAGAAAGGTGGATTAGCAGAGAGCAATGTTCGGATTGTTTGGAATGAAATATTAACAGTCATATACATTATATACAGTAGTTCAGGGTTAGGTATTCAAAAAGACCTGTTCCTGTCATTATAAACTGATACCATTGTTCAACGAGTGATGGGCTGTGAGGAGTAAGGCTTCAGCTACACAGGCAATACTTGTGATTGGGGCTGATTAATTGTTGGATTTGATCTTTTGCTGACAGAAATAAAAAGTTTTCAGTGGTGGGACCTTTGTTCTGCCCACAACAGGGACCCTATTCACTCACAATGTTGCCATCTGCCACCGTTCAGCCCTACTTAGCCCAGTTTTACACCGAGGGGCCAGACAAGGCCACATGGAGCTTAGTATCCCATAGATGCAAACTTTCTATTATTTGCTGCCTGTGCAGATTAGAAAACATGGCTTTATTTTTATTGTATGGCTCGAATAGTGAAATCACTGCAGGTTTTTGGTTATAAATAACTGTTTTTTCTGTGGTATTTTTTTACATCTAACTGCACAAATGAACAAAATGACACATTTGTTTATTTATCAGTTTAATATAGTTCAATTAAAACACGTATCTGTTGAATCCATCCTTAAATACAGCTCTTAATTCAACAGCTCCATCTCCCTTGTCAGACACCATGGAGAGGCTACGCCATGATGTCCATTGCGCATGCTCAATGCGCAGTGGAAGCCATGTTGGAGCTACAGTGGATTCGGGCTGGGATTTTCTGACGCCGTATGTTTTTCTTAAAATATCTGCTTTCTAACGTCGTCGGGGTTCGTCAACCGTGCGCTACCGGCGCCGTAATCGGCCGTGGAAATGATGAACTCCAGTGTCGACCTGTCCCGGCGGAATCCGCAGGAGGATTTCGAGCTGATCCAGAGGATAGGAAGCGGCACATATGGAGATGTGTACAAGGTAAAACTGCAGTGAGGGAAGCAGCGACATGGTTCCATTCTCGGACACGGAGTCGTTGGACGCCTAAGAACTAATTTATGGAGTTTTCCCTTCTTTTAGTGGTGTCATAGCAGTAAAAAATAGCATGTAGCCACCATTATAACATACCTGATATACAGTTACGTGTGTGGTTCCGTTTTGATGTTTACTGATGCAGTATTTAATCTGCTTCTCATGCACTTGATTCCATTATCGGACACACAGCCGTGGTTCCACTCCGCTGATGGTTTGTGACTGTTATTGTTTTGGCCTTTTCTCCTCGACTGTTTACCGACTCTGTGGACATCCGGGGTTGCCTCATTGAAATAGCTATTAGTTGCTAAAATGCCCGTTTGTTGCGAAATAATCACAGCTAACACGAACAGCGACTGTAAACTGTTTGTCCGGCGCAAACGTTAAATATGATTTTGTCGAGCAGAAACCACATTTACTTTGTTGTCTTGTAGATAATGTGCGATTAGTCCAACGAAACGCTTGTTTTACACGCTTTGGGTTGTGGTTATCATGTGAATATTGTGGTAAATAGCTGCGGTTTATGGTAAAAGGTTGATTGAGACGTGTCCGATAATAGACGTTTAGCCGCTAGCTGTCCGACAACCAACGCGGTTAACCGGATAGCATCGCGAAGCTAACAAGACGTTTAGCTGCTTCGTGGGGAGCATAGCGAGAAAATGTCAACAAGCAGGTCCTTGCTACCTGTACAGGAAGCACAAGACGACCTATTAGCTTCATAATTAATCGTAATGTTGCAGAATTAATGCCTAATTTAGGTAAAACTGTCTCCGTTTAGCCCCGACGGAGACTGACAGCTGCCTGCCTGGAGAAACACTTCGAGCAGGGCTAAGCAAGCTACAACAACAACATGAATATGAGCACATTTTGCTGTTATTACTCCCCTTTTACCACCTTTAATAAGCAGGCACAGTTATTAAAGAACCACGGTGCTCATTTCCATGCATGTGTGTGATTTATGTCGCGTTATATCTGCTTTCTTTGATCCCACTCTGTGCCAAGGCCCAGTGCTGGGAGCAGACAGCCTGGGATCCAAGCTGGAAGGCAGTTCCTGAATTGCAGCCCATCGTGTATCATAATGTTTATTATATGCAACACTGAGCAACTGTAATTATAATCATATACCACAATTTAGCAAAATGCAATGCAGAAACACAGCCAGGCAGTCATGCACAATTTATAGTGTAGCAGAAAACTGTAAAGTAAAGCTGCAGAACATTAAAAACAAATAGCATCATGCAGGATGAGACACACAGCTGAGCACCACAAACAAAAAATACCAACAGATGCACACTTAGATTAATGTGGTTCTTCATTCTTGTTGATTTTAGAGACATATCTGTTTGATTTGCGCAACAGCCCCCTGGAGTACATCAGTCAAGTTATGCAAGTTAAACATCGACACTCTTTAGTTCTGTAGTTGTTTGTGTAGCAGGCGCTCTGTTGTGGAATTTAATTTAACTGCTGCGTAAGGGAGAGGCTTCTGGCCGACTGGAGATTCATTAAACACTTTAATAGGGCTAGATGATGTTTGGTTAACCTCCAGGCTCTTTGTGGCAATCACAGGAATCTTAAAGAGTAGAGATGTGGGGCATTTTCAGTGTTTTTGGATGCATAGCTGCCATTAATGTCAAAAGTACCCCAGTATATGTCATCATTTCTTTCTTTTTTTGGTGTGTGTTTTGCATGTTGCATCCCTCCCTGCTGCAGCTAATCTTGTTTCTAATTTAAGTCCAGTATCTTGCCATGTTGCAGACAGATAGGTCCGACGGAGTATGTTCAGCAGGCCGGCAGCTCGGAGCCAACTAGATTGCCAAACCTGTCACAAAAACAGTGTGCAGCTGATTAATGTGCACTAGTGTACCTTTTGAAAACAATTATAATGGAGGAAAACATTCTACTATTCAATAAAAACATGAAAAAAATGATGAAAACAAAGTTGTATTGTGTTGCTGATTGCATATTTTAACATTGATCCGGCTAATTTAATGTAAAAACTATGAAATTACAGCCTATCTGATGCCCTAGTTTGTTCTAACAGCATGGGTTTTCTGGAGGACAGCGCTCAAACCTGAAACCTCTGGATTAAAGGATGTGCTTTTAAGCACCGCAGCTCTTGGTAAACCTCATTGATGCCTATATTTGGTTCTACCACTGTGTGAAAAAGTGTGGCTTGGATAGGAATGTTTGAGCAGGAAACAAAGCATGAACTCTGCTAGCTTGTTTTCTCCTCTGTTTGTAGCCAGGCCTCCCTGTCTGTGTCTATTAGAAACCGAAGGAGGAGGGTCGGCTGATAGCGAGACGGGCCTTCTGACCACGAGTCCACAAGATTGATCCTCCAAAGACTGTGCTTGTAGGGGTATCTCTGATTTTCCTGAGGGAGGAACTTGTAGTCTTTAAGCTGCCAATATTAGATGCTGATAGGTAATGTCAATAAACTGGGTCATTTCTTGCCAAAATTCATGCCAAGGATTCCGATATTTCCCTCAGGACCCCGTTTAGAGTCCTGGGAGTAAAAGAACTCTCCATTCACGCTCAGACTAATGAAATTCTTGAGTTACCCCTAAAGGCAAGGCAAGGTGAGACAGGTTACATTATTACAGATAAGCCTGGGGCTGATTAGTTAAAAATGACAATGCATCATTGATGAGTTTATCAGTATGTCACACATTGAATTACGTCATTTAATCTGATTAATAACGTCAATTACAGAAGACAAGATTCCTGCAATACTTGCCTTGTACCAGCTGAGCACTCTGACGTCTTCTTGCACTGTCCTGTGTAAATAACGTCAACTACACGTGATTTACTGTTCCTAACACAAATCATTATCCATGTGTCGATACTGGAAGAAAGCCACCCTGCTTCCTCTGTATTAGAGGGGACAGCATTAAGTGATTTTATTTAAACCAACATGATCCTGCTTTATCACCTTTTGTGGCTGGAAATGCCTTTGGAAGGCAACAGTTTAATTCGATTTAAACTTCCACCTTCAGAATTCCAGTAATATGATGCCACTGAACTGCACCCGGCACGCTTGTGTTTACCAATCGGACCACTATGCGATGCTTTAAGCCAAAGATAAACCAAACAGAAAACATATTTGACATTGACGAGCCCGGCTTTCTCCCACCGCTGTTAAAAGATACCATTTGTATTGATTTGTCGCTTTAATGTGGGCGGATTGGAGAAGCAGCTACGCTTTTCTTTCGCATTCCCACTTTGTCATTGGGACCGCTTCAAAACAGATTTGATAAATGCAAGTATCATCTAAATACGTTGCTCTAAACCCACGAAACCCTGCTCCAGAGAGGCCCTCACTCAAGAAGACAAGTATTTTCCAGTAAACAAGATGACTTGTGTTGTTTTAGATTCGCTTGTTTTCTTGTGGTGACACTGCTTGTGGCTTCAGAATTTAGGAAGCAGAGGCAGGCGTCGGCCTTCGCTGGGGATAGAGATCAGTTAATCAATTTCAGTAGCAGTGTGTGCTTTAGAAACATGCCAGCCGTCTGGGTATTTTTGGACTTAAAGTAAGGGCCAAGCAATGCTCCTGTGCCTGTTCACTTTTTTAGTTTTTTGATTCAGCTTAGCAGGATGTACAGCTAAATATCCCAGAGCTGACATGGTAAAACAATGAGCCTTTTCAAGTTCCCTTAAGATGCATTGAAGTTTAACCTCTTCCCTATTAAAGAAGCATAATTGTGGATTTTCCGGGGTTTGACTTTGATGCTGCATGTCCTGCCCATAAAAGTAACACAAGCGTGAAGTCTGTAGCTAAGTGGATGTCTATTCACTCGCTCCTAATGTATATAACGGCTAATGTCCTTAGCAGTTACAAATGTGGTGACGCTAATGATTTCCCTTTGGTCGGACCTCGGTGTGTGTGTGTGGCACAGCTGGGCAGCCGTGGTCCAGGAATGCAGGAATCCTCACTTCCTCCGTGTATGCGGTTGTGTGTTTGTCCTATTGTTTCGCAAGGAAGACGGTAGAGCAAAGAGCTGCAGTGCAACACGCACACACACGAAATAAGGTGATTGTATCATCGCATGCATAGACACACAGATGGCCGTAGAGTCACAATTAAAGCTGCTGGCCCACAACCATCCTGTTTTTGTCACTGTTCCTCCAGTTGTTTGCTCACTGACTCGGATATACAAACCTTAGTCTGCATACACAAAAAGCTCCAAAGCAAAGGCTCCTGAAATCCTCTCTCTGGCGGCAGATCGGAAATTTAGTCCCCGTCTTTGGCACTTGGGGTTTCTGTTCTCCAAGTGCGATTCTTGTACTGTGCAGGAATTTGTCTCTGTGCCACTGGTGCAGTGGCGTATTGATAACTTGCATAGCTACACAGTAGTTAATGACACAGTGTGGTGGCAGGGGACAAAACCAGATGTACCAGTAAAAATAGCACAGTGACTGTGCATTCAGGCAGCATGGTATTAAGTCTGCTTTCTTTATTAATGTTGCCAAGAAATACAAAGTGTTAAGGCTTGGAAATAAAGAACTAGCATTGTTTTCTGCATGTGATTGAAGATTTTCAGTGTAGATATACTTTAAGTTTTAATTTTAATGGATAAATTAGGTCAGTACATGTCAAAAAGGGGCTGCAGAATTAATATGTTTTGTCTAAACTTTATCTGCCGTCTCTTACAGAAGCGTTCAGAGTCTAATGTGAAATATTTCATGTCAAAATTAACATATCAATCTCCTGCTCGAAGCCTTTTACCTATGTAAACAAATGCCCAGGCCAGTGTGCTTCGCAATATCTTGACTCAGGGTGTGTCCAGTTATTTATAGGGCAGTTAAACCATGTTAATAAAGGTCAACGCAAAATCCTGTAGCTTCTTTTGCTCCTTGTACTAAATACTTAATGACTAATAAAACGTCTGCAAGCATAAGCCATTGTTTTGCGCAGTCCATGGTGCAGACGGTTCCTGGTATGACGCTTCTCTGCAGGGTGGTTCAACACAAAAGGAATAGTGGTGTGACAGGTGAGGACGTCTGCTGGCCTTCCCCCACAAACAAACATATTTACAGCGCCGTGTTGCTGGATTTCAACCAGAAAAACCTTCACTCAGCAGGTTTAGCTCTTTTGAAGTAGAGGAGCTGCTGCTGTCAGTCACGAGGCCTGATTTGTTAAATCTAAATTCATTCTTCTTTTAACCAGACGACGTTTAAGCTCATATTAAAAGCCTCTGTAGAAACAAAGGTACAGTCACTTATTGATATAGAGTTAGTTGTCAGTACTCTTGCTTTACAATGACACAAGAATAAACACAAAGAGGTATGTTACTACACTTTAATGTGATAGTATTTGATTGTGATTTGTTTTATGGTATAATAAGCTTTACTGGACTGTGACGTTTTTGAGCTGTAAAACTCCCACAGCCATCCTGAAGCACCTCCTCTATTGTGGATAATGTGTAAACAAATGCAAACATACAAGTAAATCTTTTTGGATGGGGATGTGTCTTTATTGTCTGGTGACCAATGTGTCGTTCGCGAACAAAACGGCTCTTAGAAGTGAACGATGGGAGCCGGCTCTCGTGATTGGGAGCCGGCTCTCTCTCTCTTTGTCTTCAAGTCGCATGTAATTGGTCAATATGTGCCTGCTCGGCTCGGCTCGGCTCGGCTCGGCGTCAGTGACACACACACACACAGCACACTACTGAAGAGCCGCATGGGAGCCGAAAGAGCCGGCTCTTTTAAGTGAGCCGGTTCGTAAGAGCCAGCTCTCTAGAGAGAGCCGGAATTCCCATCACTAGTGCCCAAGCAAATGATTTTGATTTGAATATTGTTATATCATATGTTGTTTTGAGTAGGGCTGTAGTTTCCAGATCGACTGGTAAATTGGTTGGTTCATATGCTGTCACCTGACCAAAGTTTTTGGTTGGCTGGTGTTACTTTCATACTTTGAAAAACATCCTGCATTTTCCCAACTTTACTGCTACGTCTAAGTTATTTAACATTTCCTGAACGATTACTCCGAGTTGGGATCAAACTGATTGACACCCTGTCAGTGAAGGTGTAAGCGTGGCTGTATTTTATGAAAACAGATGATCAAAAAACACCTATAAACTTTGCCAACAGAGGTTTGTTTATTACATCTCAACTCGCATGACAGATCATCTAGAAACAGTAGACTTGTCTGAACCTGTCCGTCTTCTATTCCTCAATACTTCTTATGCTGGAATCAGGAATGAATATAGTTTGGAACTCTTTCAACATAAAATAACTGGGTTAAAATGATTTAATATGCTGCAAATAGTAGCTTTTATGTTGATTTATATCTCATTTAGACTACTGAGGCTAGCAGGTAGAGTGCTATCAGTATACTGTGGTCGATTTAGTTAATCTTGAGATAACATCCAGATTTGTTTTTTCCCCCTGCGACCGATTAGTTGAGGAGCTTTTCTTTGGTTTACTTGCAGCCCCACTTTTCGAGCACCTTGGCGATCGCACCTCTGCCAGAGTGCAACTCGGCTGCTGAACTTGTTCAGTAAATCTTGGCACCATTGTAGCAGAAGTGTCAAATCCTATTTTGAGATTGTGTGCTCATGTGATGGAGCTGGGGGTGCTCAAACCTGCCTCGGGCTAAATATTTGTTTGATTCGAGCCAAATACGTCTTAAGAATCATGGCGAGAACAACCGAGGGGGGGAGCAGGAAAGTTGGTCTGCTTATCTGGATTATTATATAGCTTGTAATGTGAAAAAATATAGTTTTCTGACGCTTCTAAAACTGCAGCTACATACACGGACTGTATATACATTCATATTCATGCATACTGTTTGGGTGGGTCAGTGTAGCAGCAGTGTGTGAAGTGTGTGGTATGTGGCTTCACAGGCCGACACTAAATCCTAATGCGAAGGGAGCATCGGTTATTTACATCCCATCAAGCATCAAGTGTGATTATAATTGTTTAAAGTTTTCATTTTGAAACACCAACCTTGTTTCCAGAATGTTCTCAACTTGTCCGACATAATTTAAAACCAGTAGAGTGACGAGTTAAAGCAGGGATGTTATGCTTCACTAATTTCAGTTGTTTCACTAATTTGCAGTGTTATTTAATTTCACTGTGTTCCTTCCAGGGTTGTATTGGAAGCAAATGCCATTATATTGCTGTTGGCTGAGCCCATCAGTTACGTTAAGAAGAAGAGAATTCGATTCTAAGTGCTGGATTAAATGCCTCCTCTGGGTGGTTTAATTTGCAGTGTATGGAGGAAGGCCTTGAATGCTTAAAGGAAAAGTTACTTTTCTAATTTGGAGCAGTCCAGAGAGGTTTTGGATCATTCTGTTTATGTGTGTGTGTGTGTGTGTGTGTGTGTGTGTGTGTGTGTGTGTGTGTGTGTGCATTTCTCAGGGTTTTACTTGAGTGAGTGGGTGTTTTGTTAAAAGACAGGTGTGGTAATTAAACACACTTCACTGCATTCAGCTTTCACCTCACCTGTTCCCCTCCTGGGGGCTTGTGCCTTTGTGTAGGCTGAGCCATGTGCTTGGTAAGACTGAGCTGCCTGAAAAAACAAATGTAGAGTTGCACCTACTTACCATTTTGACTAAGAAAACTGTCTATGAGTCTTGCTCTTTTTAAACATAATTCTCATACTAATTAAAACATGCTTTTGCTAGCAAACAGTCATATCCAGCAATCGTTGTCCCCTCAACTAGTAGGAGCTAATTATGAGATGACAGCATTAAAAAGATTAGCTTCCTTTGCTTTGAAAAGGGACTAGGGCAGTGTGCTCACTGGGTTATGAAATGTGCAAGTTGCTAAAGTCAGTCTTGTGGAGAAATCCTGTTTCAAAGTGTTTCAAAAGTGACAGAAAGAGTTTTGTTTACTTGGCGTTAATGTATTTTTGCATTTTTGAAAGAATTTTCAGGAAACGTAAGAAGTCAGTTTACCAACAGAGGAAAAAAGCTTGAGTTAAGATCTTTTCACACGGTAGAAATAATATGTAAATTGAGAAATGCATGTTGGTGCAGTTATGCAATGTAATTTAGTGAGTGGAAAAAAGCAGAAATTCTTGTTACGTCAGGCTTAATGCATTGATTATCTTAAAGGTCAGAGAGGCATGTTGGTGACGGAAAGACCTCAAATCTCTTGGAGAAATCTTGTCAGGGGGAGTAAATGGCTAACTACCAAATGTGTTAATGCCCCAGGCCAGGCTTCAACTGCAGGATCTGTTTAAGCTAGACTGCTCCTGCGTGTAAAGTTGTTAAGTTTATGTGTTCGAATAGGAGTTCGAAAATGTAATTCAGATTGATGATAAGATGCTAAGTGAGTGTGAGATTGTGATTTGTGGCCATACCGCCTTGTGGATGCCCGATCCCGTCAGATCTCGGAAGCTAAGCAAGGTAGGGCCTGGTCAGTACCTGGATGGGAGACCGCGAGGGAACACCAGGAAGCCTGGGTGGATGCAGTGTGAGAGTGAGTGGTTGGTGGTGGTTGGAGGGGCTGATGGAGCAGATTGGCAGCCTGCCTTCCGTCAGTCTACCCCAGGGCAGCTGTGGCTACATACGTAGTTTACCACCATCGAGTATGGAGTGAATGAATAATGCAATGTAAAGAGTCTTTGAGTGTCCAGAAAAGCGCTATATAAAACCAATACATTTTTTTGTTGTTGTAAAGACTACAGAAGGTTCAACAGGCAGCTTTTCCTGGATAACATACAACAATTTGAGAGGAGAGGACTAGTATGTCTTCTTTAAATGACCTATATCAAGACGACTCCCATCTCTGGCAGATAAGCACAGAGTAAGTGAGCGAAGTCTTGAACATGAACCTGTGACCTGAGGTGACTCTCTGCAGCTAAGAGGACCACCACTGCCCTGGTCTGACCTCTGACCTTATTTAAGTTAAACATTCAGAGTCGCCTGCTAGGAGTTAACCCCTCTAGACTACCATCACACAGGATTAACTGTGAGTAGTACAAGCGTGTTCTGTCAGAGCTAAAGTAAAGGCACATTAATTGAGAGTGAAATGAAATGCCCCACTGATCCTCCACTGAGCTGGCCATATGTTGAGTTTCTGACACACACATGCGCACACACACACGTCCTATTAGAGTTGCTATTGATGGACGTCAGCCAAGTTTCTACTTATCAATCCACGCCTCATTGCTATTAGCAACTTGCATGGATTTGTGGCACTTCTGCATCCTGAAGGTTTTTTCCTGTAGAATATGTTATGTGACAGGAGCGCTTATACAGTATGGTTTAGTATGAAACGCTCCCAGTTCAACCGACAGTCCAAATAATTTCACTGCTGTGTCGCAAAAGTATTTAATTCCTTAATAAAAAGTCAAAGGTACAAGCCTGTGTACGTACAGTCTACAGGGGAGGAGCTACCTACTACTCCCAAGTTACTTTCAGCAAGAAATATCCAATCTCAGAGCTCAGAATTCTGTTATATAAATAGTGGTGCAACTAATGATTATTTCCATTGTCAAGTTATTTTCTCAATTATTCCATTAGTTTTATGTCGATCAGTCTTTCCCAAGATGACGTCCTCAAAGATATTCTGCTTCCTGTCATAGAAAAGTAAAGAAACCAGAAATCTTTAAACATAAAACGCTGGAATCAGATGATCTGACTAGATTCCTCTTCATAACAAAGTAGATCAGGTCTGAGATTAGTTTACCTATTTTTTTTTTTTTTTTAAGTATTTCAAATTACTGTTGAAAAC
>OMNN01024618.1:0-20638 GCA_900302755.1 Chromis chromis
GTTATAGTGACCTCAATGCCATCCAAAACAACCAAAACAAATATGTGTAAAATGTTTATATTTCTATATTTATACAGCTAAAACAGTCCCAAAGAACACTGATGTGAACAACATGTATACGGGACACTGAAAACATATCATCACGTTAATTTTATGTTTACCCAGTTGTCCCCATTAAATTAGGAAAAGTCATTAAATATGAAGCAAAAAAAAAAGAAGAAAAAAAAGTCAATCATTTATTTAGTTGCCATTAGATTCATTTATATGACACACACAATTTGAATAGTTTGAAATTTGGTCATTGGACATGATTTATTTTCGCTCAACAACCAACTCCCAGCCAAGAGGACTGGATGTCTCCCACCGACTGAACTCCCACTGTTGATGTGAACGTATGAGATGAGCAGCAGGTTCTTGAGGAGAATATATGAGAAAATATCATTTTCTTCAGCTTTTCTCTTTGAAATTATTAGCTAATGAACTTCTGATTCATTTATCTTGTTTTTTTGTTTTTTTCTGGAGGTGAAATGTTATTGCGAAACAGCATCTCAGTCGTGTGGTGGAAGGATGGTTGTGCATAAGAATAATGAAGATAACTGCTGAAGACTTGATTCAATGAATTTGGCCCTTAACAGTGACATTTGACTGTAAAGGTCCAGCGTTGAGGATTTAGGGGATCTATTGGCAGAGATGGAACATAACATTCAAAGTTATCTTTTCATCGGTGTATAATCTTGTGAAAATAAGAATGGTTGTTTTTGCATTTGTTTAGATTGAGGCCTTCATATCTAGTAGGAGCAGATCTTCTGCCCTGAACACACAAACCAAACGGCTCTAGGAAGTTTGCACCACCGTGGCTTCTTCCTACATGCTCATGAGAAATCTGCAATGTCACTGCTCAATGCCACTAAATTCTACACATTCTTCTTTAAAGATTGTGTACATACACCGATCAGGCATAACATCATGATCACCTGCCTAATATTGTGTTGGTCCCACATATGTGGTCAAAAACGCTCTGAACCATTGGGCATGGACAAGAGGACCTCTCTGGGTGTCCTATGGGGTCTGGTTGAACCTGCTCCTCTATCTGCAGTCAGATTGAACAAACCTCACCTATCTTTTCTTATAGCAACAGAAGAAAAAAAAACAACTGACATCCTGAGCAATGCCAGTAAGTGAAATGCATGACCATAAAAGACATTCTCTAATCAACTCCATAGGTGACCTAGAGCCTGTAACCATATAATGTATATAAGCACTATAAGTGACATTGTCCTCCCTTATCTATGGTATATTGGCCTGATGCTCACACCCACTAGCTTGATTTAGAGCCTCACCGGACTGAGCAGGTTGAGTAGTCTCACTTCATTTCAGTGTCTTTTTCCCCTGAGTTCTGACTGTACCAAACCACTTTACCGTCTTTACTGTGTGACCTCCATCAATATCCAACTCACCCTATTAGTGAATCACATCGCCTCACAGTGCCAGTGTCAGGCACGGCGGCCACCACTGAAGGGAGGAAGCTGGACACACACAACTCAATATTTTAGGTTCATTGCAGTATTATTATTGGCCGGAGACAGTTAACTGGAATCGTATCATTTCTGTCCTGGGAGATTACAGGCAGTGATATCCTTGACCTCCTGCAGGACTCCTCATGGGAACCGCCCTTTAATAGTGAAGGCAGGCTGCGGGTGAAACGGCGATGGAATTGGTGTTAAAAGCTTGTGTGTGTGTGTGTGTGTGTGTGTGTGTGAGATGACCTCCTCCTGCTGCATCCTCGGGCAGCTCTGCTTGCAGCTGAGACTAATTTCCATTTTATAAATCCTCTCATCTGATGGATACATCTAATACAATCTGAGACGAGAGAAAGGCAATGAATGTAAAATGCAGTCCTCAATTTTCTCCCATTTTCCTGGGATAACAAGCTGTTATTGATTTTCCCATCTGTTTCTTTTCCCAGCTTTTAGATTGTTTTGCTAAACTTTTTGAGAAACTTAGTTTAACAATTAAGTTCTCTAAACTCCGCCCCACGAGTTTGAATTTTGCTGTATGTTAACATGTAACACTGTAATGAGAGTGATATATACCGATCAGGCATAACATTATGACCACCTGCCTAATATTGTGTTGGTCCCCCTTATGTGGTCAAAAATGCTCTGAACCATTGGACATGGACCAGAGGACCTCTCAGGGTGTCCTATGGGGTCTGGCACCAGGACATTGGCAGTGGATCCTTTGGGTACTCTGGCTTGTGCAGTGGGGCCTCTGTCAATCAAACTTGTTCCACTGCATCCTGTTGATGCTTGATCAGAATGGGGTCTAGGAAGTTTGGAGGTCAAATTAACATGTTGGGCGATTGTCATGTTCCTGACTGTTTGATGTTGGGGTGCATTTTCCTGCGGGGGTAGGCCAGTGGCATTTGGGATTTCCATTTGCATGAGTTAGTGTGCTTGTTCTGGGACGATGTTTATCTGGGTGTCTAAGTCTCATCAACACGGATGCCAAAATCCAAGGTTTTCCAGCAGAACACCACATAGTACCAATATGATCAATGTTATTCACTTCACCTGTCAGTGGTCATAATGTGGTGGCTGATTGGTGCAGAAGCATATATGGTGTCAACTATAAATACATCTACACATCTACAGCAGCATGTTATCTATGTTATCATGCTATATTATCACGTCATGACTATGAATTTATTATGACAGTACATAAGCTGCAAATATTATCATATTAGCATGATTCAATAGCTTCATACTTGTAAACTCTGTTCTCCATTAATACATTGATTGTGTTTGACACTGTGTGGGAGCTGGGCCCTAATATAAACAGAGTGTGAGAGAATTATTCAGAAAAAAAGATCACTGAATTCATATATAACTTTCTCAAAACTGTCAAAGCCAAGATACAGTGGAAGGCAAGAGTTTGGTTTCCCAGCACAATATTCCTGTTACTGTCAATAGTTAAGTGAATAGAATATAAACTGATAATCTCCAAAAAAGTGTGATTAGAGTCGTTTTTCTTTTGTACAGTTTTAGAGTTATAAAAAAAAAAGAAGAAAGAAAGGAGCACCATGCAAAAGAGACTTAGTCATACATCTTAATTAGCTTGTTAGGGCTCTGGGTTGTTCACAGTCTTCAATAAGAATGACCAGGCGATGCAAATTTCAAAGCTTTATAAACAACCCGATTCCTCAAATCTCGTCCCAAAAATCAGTAGCTGTGGGCGTCTCTAAGAAGCTGCTGAACACTCTGAAAGTGAAAGTAATCAATGCTCACAAAGCAGGAGAAGTCTGTGAGAAGGTCACGCTGAGGTCTGGAAGACAAAGAAAGCTTTCTGGGAGAAGTTTTCGCAGGCCTGGTAAAAAAAGGCAAATGAAAACCTCAGATTTTGGAGTGATAATGCAGAGAAGGCTGGACAAATATCACTTAGAGTCATCAGAAGAAAAACGTCTTCCTGCATCCTCACAGCAAAATTCAGCTTTAGAATTTTGCAAAGAACATCAAAAGCAACCTGGTGCATTTTGGAAGCAAATCCTGTGGACTGATGAAGTTAAAATAGAACTTTATCAATGATTATTGTTACGACTGCCGTCGTAAGTTTTGTTTATTGTTTTTGTGCCTGCTCCCTCTGTGTGTTCTTTGCCCATATTCAGATTAGTGTGTGCCACAGCCAGGCGGTGATTGGCCGGGTTCGCCGGGCCGGATCCCGATTGGACGCAGCCGAGGACCGCACCGGTTATAAAAGCAGCCAAGATGGCGGTAGCTGGCCCCGCAGCATTCCTCATCTCCCTCCTCTCCCAACCGGCCACATATTGTCGTGTTCAGACGGATCCTTTGTGTTATGTGTTACTGAGTAGTAAGGGTGGACTGCCAGTTTGGTTGAGTCCCATTTTCTCCTGTTTATTTAGTTAGGGAGGTAAGCCTTGTGTCGTTTGTTTTCCTCTGATTGGTTAGGTTATTTATTTGCTTTCTAGTTAGGATTGTTTGGTTTATTGTTTTGGCCTAAGTCCACCCTGAAGCCTGATTTGTTTATCCCCTTTGTAAATAAATACATATTCTTTATCTAAACCCGCCTTGTACCTGTGGCTACTTGGGACCTGAGGGAAGATGGGGGCCTTTCATGTGGCGTCTCAGACACCCCTAGCTGGGGCGTAACATTATCAAGGAAAGCATTTCCCTAGTGGAGGGAAGAATGGATTTAAATGAATACCAGCAAATTCTGTAAGCAAGCATCACTCTGTCTGGAGACAAAAAAGCTAAAGATGAAAAGAAGATGACTTCTACAATCGGATAATGATCCTGGATCAAGGGATGACCTCAAGAGGTTCAAGCTAAAGGTTTGACTGTGACCCTCACAGTCCCCTGACCTGAAAATCTATTGATGGACCTCCAAAGAGCTGTGCATGCAAGATGGCCCAAGAATCTTGCAGAGAAAAATTGCCCAAAATACTCCAAGCAAGAACCAGGAGACTCTTAACATCCCCTCATCCTGCCATCCCCACCCCAACCTCTCCTACTATCCAATCCCCCCTCATCCCCACTCCAACTGGGTCGAGGCATGGCCGCCTTCCCTGAGCCTGGTTCTGTTGGAGTTTTTTTCCCCCTTCCCTATCATAGGTTTTTTTTTTTGGTTCCATTCCACCGTCGCTGACTGCTTGCTCACAGGGGATCCAAAACCAACTTTGGATTGTTGGGTTTTCTGTTTTGTGTTCTTCCTTACTATGTTAAGCACTATGAGATGACATATGTTGTAAATATGCGCTATATAAATATACTGAATTGAATTAACAGGTTACAAAAAGTATTAACAAGCTGTGACCGACTATGCAGGGGACCCAATGTTTGCTTCGTGTCCTTTTTCAGTTTTTTTGCTGCTTTGATACAGTAAAAGATAAAAAATTAAAAATGAATAAATCTTTAACTTTCTGACTTTCTTTTACTCTCTTTGCTTGTCACAGTAACTGAAATTCTAAACCAAACTTTTGGATGCTACTGTGAGCAGCGACAGCGATGAGTACACGGCGTAAAATAACAGAAAATAACCGTCTCATAAAATTACAGTAATTTTCCAGAACTAAATCATAGTTTCTAGATTTAATTTTACATGAGATGATGCATATCTTTGGACTCATAATGTCGATGAAGGCTTTTTATATGTGTAAAAACAATGAAAATACTTTATTATAATGCTGTAATAAAAATAATAAGGTGTAATACTGCATAAGAGCATCGTTATTAGCTAAAAGTTGGTAAAAATGTCAACTCCATATTTAACTCCATATTTAACCCTACGGATTAAGAATGAGACGTCATTAAAGTTCATGTGCGTGTAAAGGCAGACGTGCCAATACTTTTGGCAATATAATGTATGTTTGAACACCAATATCTCAGGAACTATTAAAGATAAAAGCCTCAAATGTATAGTGTTATTTCTCATCATGCCACTGATTCAGAATCTACTAAATTGGACTTGTAAATCCAATTAGGTGGTTATAGGTGAGTTGAAAGATGAACAAAAACTTAAGCTGCCATGAGAAGTTCTATATTTGAGCACATGTCAACACGTCGCTAATGCAGAAGTCAACTAGTGATATTTTCTGAATCATATGTTGTTGCATGTTTCAATAATGTATGACAGGTTGCACTTCGGATACAGAAATACAGAGTTCTGGAGTTTCAAATGGATTTAGATTTTTCATTTCATATCAGCATTTGAGTCAAGGGCATGATGAGGAATAACTGAACATTTCAGGCTTTTATCTTTAATAGTTCCTGAGCAATTGTCGTTCTAACGAAGCCTCAAATTACAATGTGCGAAAAAACAAGCAGAAAGTGGGTCGACAGGCAGATTAATTATATCCGTAGTTTATGATATATAATGTTTCAAGCAAATCAGAGACGGTCGAGCAGAACGCCCCTGATGATGTGAGATGAAATGACCCAACTATGACTCACAGGAACAAAGAGCATTCCTCTACCAATATAAATGAGGTGGCTGTAACCTAAGAATGGCTTTATAGATGAATATGATCCAATACTTTAATCTAGGGGAGATTAAAACCAACCTCTACAAGGAACAATGACGTGTGAAAGCTATACTATTTGTAATGAATCTACATTATCAGGGAAGGTACTGTGAAAAACCATTAATGTACAGTATTCCAAAATAACGTGTAAAATAATAGCTAATGTTTGTTGCATGGTTCTGCTTTGTCGGTGTGTAAAGAAGAATTCGCTCCAGTCGCACATTAAAATTAGTATCAAGTAATCAAGACAGCATTACATTGGCCATGCAGAATGGTTGATCCTCATCCTAAAACCCTTTTTCTGTTAACATGAAGAGTGAAACATGACATAACGTAAAGATAAATAGGACAGTCTGTCTTGGATATTTCGGTTCTAACCTATTACGCAAGGCTATTTCAGAAAGACATAACTGTCCGGTGTCACCTTTTTTCTGATCGTGCCTAAACTAGTGTTAACTATCTTTACACAATAATGCAAAAATAAAGCTGCTTCTTTATTATCCGTTATACCAGGCTTCATACTGAAAGTCACCAACAATCTTCTTATAGCCTCAGACTATGGACTTGTTTCTATACTTGTCCTGTTGCATCTCAGTGCTGCCTTTGACACCACTGACAACAACATTTCACTGCAGAGACTGGAAGACGTCACTGGGATCCACAGAACTGCACTAGGTTGGTTAAAGTCATTGTGATTCTTCCATGCACACAAAAGCGGGTCATGGTGTTCCACAGGGTTCAGTGCAAGGACCGATATTTATCTATGAAGCTATGATGAAACTGTTCAAGAATGTCTTAAGGGCACAAATGCCTTGATGACCTGTATTTTTCTGTCTAAATTAAGTTAAGTCATGATATTTGGCCCTAAACATCTGAGAAGCTCACAGTCCTACCCTAAAGTAACTCTGGATGGCTTCCATCATTACTGTGAGGAACCTCAGCGTTACTTTTGACCAGGCGTCCTTTAACTCACACATAAAGCAAGTCTCTAGAAGAGCCTTATTTCATCTGCTCAGTATTGTCAAAAATAGGAACATCTTGTCTCAGATTGATGCTAAAAGACTGGACTATTCCAATTCTTTATTATCAAGATGTCCGAATAACTCCTTTAAAAGCCTCCAGTTGATCCAAAATGCTGCATGCAGAGTTCAGACAGGAAGCAGCAGGAGAGGTCATATTTCTCCCATAGTTTCTCCCCAGTGGCTCCCTGTAAAATCCAGAATAGAATTTAAAATCCTTCTCCTCACTTACAAAGCTCTTAATGACCAGCCTCTTTTGCAGGCTTATTTATGGTTCCAGGAGTTTCTAGAGAGCGATTAGGGTTCTCCTGTGGAATCATCTGCCAGTTTAGGTTTATGAAGCCAGATATTTATCTCTTTTTCTAAAAACTGGTCTCAAAACCTCACTTTCTGAAAAAGCTTATAATTAGAGCTATGGCCCTGGGCTGCTAGAAGACCTCCCACATTGCATCGAGCACCTTTTCTCTCCTTTCTTTCACTCCATGCTTTCATATGTTGCATGTCATGTATCTTCTCTCCTCCAAGTTTTTGCTTTGTCCTTTCTGTCCTCTCACTTCATTTACCTTTCCGCAGGTATCTCTTCCTCTGCAGCCTCCGGTTTTCATTCTGTAGTCTTCTTTCATCTGCTCAGTATTGTCAAAATTAGGAACATCTTGTCTCAGATTGATGCTAGAAGATTAGCCCACGTATACATGCTAGTCCTTGACTGGACTATTCCAATTCTTCATTATCAAGATGTCCAAATAACTCCTTTAAAATCCTTTTTTCTGATTGCATCTAAACTAGTATTAACTATCTTCACACTGCAGTACAAATATAAAGCTGCTTCTTTATTTACTTGTTTACATAAATCATCAACTGGCTTTTTGCCCGTTCAACTTTAAGATGTAAGAAAACTTGCTATTATGTATTTAAGTTACTGAGAAAAGATGAGGTGATTCTTTTAAATTCCAAATGCATGGTGTTTTACAGTGTGCCGCTGCCTAAACTCGAGGAATAAATGGTTTGAAAATGAGAGAAATTGGGCTCTTTTATCACGGGAACGTTTCCCACCTTGATATTTTCATGGAAATAAACCTCTCTTCTTGGAGCAATACAGCTGATTATATATAGTTATATGTGTCTCAATTATAGCTTTGGATGGGCAAGAGGTCCCCGGTGCTCCAGACTCCATGGGGGGGCTTGGATTCGCGGTGTCTCAAGGGGTAGGAGTGTGAATAATCTGCAGACCTCAGCAAGAGATAACACTAATGATATTCTACCCCTCAGTGATGTGTGGACTTGGATATTTATGGTATTACTGAAACCATCAGTCCTTACCATTTCATATGGTAATGTGTTGATTAAAGGATCACTTCAATAGGCCCTGCCTGGTCCCGGTGAGGGAAAATACCTTTAAATAAGCCCAAGAAGCTTTAAATTAGTAATAGCCTGAAGAGCTTTAAACCTGCCCTACACACAGATGTGCCACCACCTCTGTTTTCATCAGGATTGAAGGTCAGTATCACCAAATGTGTCTCCAGCAAAAGACCTCCGAATTATAAACTCCATCACAGAAGATGCAGTAAGAAAACAGACAGACTGAGGAAAAAAAAAGACCAGTCAGGCATTTAATTACAACCACATGACACCTAACTCAGGCTCTCGAGAGCAACTGGTATAGTCAAGGAAACCAGTGTTAGTACGCCGACAACAAACGAGTCTTTCTCAGAATTCCTCTTAATCCCCTGTGAGATATGAGGTGTGAACTGAATCACTTTGATTTCAGTTTGCTCTGTTGATTTCAGTTTTCTCTGTTTGGTTTCTTTGTTGTCTCCAATTTGCCCCCGCCATGACTGTGAGCCGCATTGTATTAATGAAGACGTAGATTAGCCCTCCTTCTTGTCATTTTTCATTTTAATGCTTTTGCTTTCATCATTATAGCTCATATGGCATTGACGGAACGTAAGCAAATCCGTGTTCTAAATGTGTTTCACCCACTGAGTGTGAGATAGATACAGCAAGCAGGGATTTTACTTGACCTTTCACCTTCTGATGACACCTCTGAATTTCACACTTGCAGTTACTTTCTGTAATTTACTTCATGATGTATAGTTAGAGTAGGCAGTGGACGTCTTTTTAAAACTACAATTACATTCTAATATTCTCATGTTTCTCTACTGAACCAGAGACTATTGCTGTGCAGCCATGTGTGCCTTCTTTCATTCAGTGGAATACACAGACATGATTGTGCAGAACAAAGGATTTATGGGGGAGATGAGTTTGTTAGATGTTAGATAATTGAACTGTACTTCAACGCGCTTGTGTTGCCCTAATTATTAATACCACACCTCGCACATCACAAAGACAACACAGCTAATCAGTTCTTGCGGCCTCCATGCGGTGTCTTCATTGCTCCCACAGTCTTCATTACATTTTTTTTTAAAGAGGTGCAAGTTAGTTATTGTGTAGTTCATAGCACCTGTGCTTCATGCACATACATAAATCCATCTCTGAAAGCAAAATGCATAAGCAAACATTGACAAACTATAACAGTGAGCATTAGTTTCATCGTGTACTGTTGCAGCCTGCAGAACAAAATGCTTTAACAGAGGCGACAGTATGAGCAGAGCAATGCAGTAAAATAAATCACAGGCAGTAACATAATTCTATAACTGAGAATTACAACACATCCAAAAACGTATACGAGCACACTGGGGGTTATTTATACAAATTACATAATCCTGAAGGTTGTGCCCACTTGGCCCGGCTCTACTCATGACTCCAAGGTACTCAGTGAGAGCGATTTAATTAATTTGAACATAACCATGTCCATCTTGGATGTCACTTGGTAATAAATGATGTCCCCAAAAGAGATGGCTGGCGAATTGCTAGTGATCAGCTTAATTATAACAGATAAAATCTAATACAAATTACTGCACTAATTATTACTGATGAGATCGTAGGTCTTTATAGCTAATGTTAGAACAGACAAATGTTAATCTGAAGGCGACAGCCCGGCGTCTTGTCATAGCAGAAGTAAATTAAATACTGAGCTGTCTCGGTGTGACTGGTGATTTTTCAGAAGTGGTACGGCAGCCAATTGAAAAAGAAGTGTAATTGAAGAGAAGATTGGACAGTGAAGAAGATTTAATGTTTTCCTTGGAGAGGTGCACCAAAGCATGCAATGGGATCACTAGCATCATTACTGCAGTGCATCATGGGACAACAGGTTCAAGTCTTCATGTCCCCTCACTGAGGTAGAACCAGAGGGTGGTGAGGTTTAAATGTCAGATTTTAGCTTTAAAGAAATATGTCCACGTGTTTTGACTAATAACTAAATTTAGTTCAGTGCATTTATGGAGACTGTGACAAGTGGGAAATAGGGTGAAACTACACCTACCATCCCTTCAAAGTTCACTAAGTAACACACTGTGTCATGTTTGGGTAATTTGATTGACAAACTGATCTCAGAGTCTTGTTCTATGTGTTGGTTATTTAAATAGATATACACCGATCAGGCATAACATTATGACCACCTGCCTTATATTGTGTTGGTCCCCCTTATATGGTCAAAAATGTCCATTGGGCATGGACAAGAGGACCTCTCAGGGGTCTAGCACCAGGATGTTGGCAGTGGATCCTTTGGGTACTCTGGCTTGTGCAGTGGGGCCTCTGTCAATCAAACTTGTTCCACTGCATCCTGTTGATGCTTGATCAGAATGAGGTCTAGGAAGTTTGAAGGTCAAATCAACATCTTGGGCCATTGTCATGTTCCTCAAGATGTTCCTGACTGATGTTTTTGCCATGTGGTGGGGTGAATTTTCCTGCGGGGGTAGGCCAGTGACATTTGGGATTTCCATTTGCATGAGGGAGTGTGCTTGTTCTGGGTGTCTAAGTCTCATCAACATGGATGCCAAAATCCAAGGTTTTCCATCAGAACACCACATAGTACCAATATGATCAATGTTATTCACTTCACCTGTCAGTGGTCATAATGTTGTGGCTGATCGGTGTAAATAAATACGTTTCACAAAGAAATCAAAATGATTAAGGATAAAGGAATAATTTAATTTTGACACACAATAAATTAAAAAAGCAAGTAAAATCCAGAGGTGTATGGAGGGTGACTAGTGAGAAGCTGCTACACTGTGCAGAGGTTAAGGTTCTGAGTGTCTGGGCCTTGACTACCAACGAGTCTAAAATCTGTCAGCCTTTGGAAGAGGAGGCTGGGAGTGTGTTTCTTAGGTGGAGGTGGTGGAGGAGACACCGGTCCCTGTTGATCACAGTCTCCACCAGCGGATGTCTACGAGCACAGACGGGTGATATGGCAGTGGACTAGCATGCCTCGGGAGTCCTGCACCGGAGCCAGCGAGGAAAGCGATGAAGGACGAAAAGCCTCCATCATCAAGGGATATTCTGTTATGAACCAAGGAGCGAGCACGCTTGGGATTTATTCATGCAGCTAAACTTACTATGTATTTTTATAGCTAATAAAAGAGAGACATAAGAAGAAGCCATGAAAGAAAGAAGGAAGATTTAATGGTAAACCAACCACTAATTTTTCTATGTACAAATCTAATAATTTGAACCAAAATCAGTGCTTGAGTATGTTTAAACCAAAACAGACAGAGACCCTGTGGGCATCATAAAAGTGCAAATTGAGTGCGTCAACACAGAGCAGGTCAAGAGGTCGCCACACTCAGACAGGTTTGTCCTCTGGAGAGCATTAATGACATAATTTCTCATTATTCCAGCCAGTAAATACACTACTGCTCAACATTTGACCCAAGGCTCTTGTGAGAGGAAAGCCCACAGAATGTCCAAAATATAATTAGTTCTTTTTGTCTGATAATAATATATTCGTACAATACATTTTATAACAATCTTCCAAACACGTAGCGATTTCTTGTAGATAAATGGAAATTTCTATCACATGCTCAGACGTTGTTGAGATATCGTTTTGTGCCTCAAAGTGTTGGACTGACGGACAGCCAATCAAACATTATCACTCTCCTTTAGACTCACTGCTTGTGGAACAAAAAGGGAAATCAGAAAGAACAATGAGAGAGATGCACACAGTGGGTGAGATATCTGAGTGTGCTTTTCACAGAGATATTAATTGGACAGGGCTTTGCGGGATTGCTGCTTTGTCTTTTTCTCATTAACAGAGCAAATTAAGAACTTTTCAAATCTTGTTAGTTTGCTTAACATATTCATACGGGGTCTTTCAGTTCGGCTTGCCTCACTTTTAAATACTCTTTAGACAGAGCAGAGCCATTGTTTTCTGCTTTAGTTTTCATTGCCATGCAGCGTGCACCCTTTGTTGTGTCGTGGGCGGACTCTTTGTAATGGAAATAACAGTAACTTCCAACAACTGTTTGAAAAGCCAAAACACGCACACCAGACTTTGACTTTCACAGCTATGCAACCATGTGCTGTGTGTGGGATGTACATGTATGTGCATGTAAATCCCATACATAGACAACAAGCAAACACGCATGTTCTGTATATCATACACGGCCACATACAGGTACATACATGCAAACACACACACTGCATACTTGCACACAGTGCTCCCGACAAGGCGTATTGTTTGTCCTTGACATTTTCATGTGTTAGATGAAAGGCTGGTATGAAAGGACCATGTGTTGACATCAGAAATCCTCAAATGTAGAGTGATTTCTTTGTTCTCTCTCTCTCTTAGTTGACTCAACGACTTCTGTGCTTGGGGTGAACTTGTTGTTAATTAACCACACGGCTGCCTGATTGAAATTTGTGTATATAAATTTGCACACAAAATTTTAGCTACAGAACAAGTGAAGTGGCTTTTCCACATCTCCCGTTCATTAGCACTGCAGCAAATTGGAAACCTACACACTACAAACAGTATATTCTAATACAAACATGGTTTGTTTTTCTCCCTTTCCGAGTTACCATTTTACTCTATGTGTTTTGAAGTTTAGAAAGACTACGAGAGGCTTAACATATATTTTCTGTGCATATGCTCAAAGCAAAATAACAGCAGCTGCTCATGAGCCTTGCAGTAAAAAGTGTGACTTCCTGATTTTGAGTGTCTGAAAGCGATATGTATTTTTACATTTGTAATTTTGTTTGTGCACACACCAGTGTATAAATAAAGCATCCACAAACATGCATAATTTGATAACTCAAAATGTAAACTGCATCTTTGCACGGCTCATGGCATTCTGATAATAGCCTTATAATCTGGACCGCACTGCCTTTTCGCTGCACTTCATTATTCAGGCTGATATCACATCCATGTTGCCACTCTTTGTATAGAGGGGTGGGAAGGGGGGTTATTTTGTTCTGGTTACTGAAGTGCTTGTATTTCTTTAACTCCTCTTACAATGTCATATATTTGTCAGCTATTTGGGGGCTAGACTCTTGGTATTTGCCTGGATCAAGCACAGGGAGATGACGTCCTAAATCTTAATATCTCATAACATAGTTGCAATTGTTGGTTATTTTTTCAGCTGTGAAAGCAGATTTTAGTGAGCACAGGGCAAATTGATTTGGTATATTTTTGTCTGAAATGTGGGTTACAACTCAAAGGTCTGGAAATAGATTTGCATCATTTTAAATTATTTCACTGTCAATCCATTCGCTTTCTCCCATCTCCATTCACTTACATGTTAATATTGGATATTAGACAACATGTTGGATTAAAAGCTAGCATAAAGTGTAAAGAGGAATATAAAAAAAATAAAAATAGCATCACTGAGAGCCTTGTATACTGAACTCTGTGGTTGTCTCTCTCTTTCACAGTGCATGTGAAGGCTGGCACATGTGAGGTGATTGCTGCCCATCGCTGCTGCAACAAGAACAAGATTGAGGAGAGATCTCAGACTGTCAAATGTTCCTGCTTCCCTGGACAGGTCGCTGGCACCACTCATGCTATGCCCTCCTGCGTTGATGGTATGTATCACTATGTGCGTTTGTCTACGTCTTGTATGCATCTGCATATTCCCTCTGCCTGATGCACACCTGCTTTGAGTAGTGTTGAAATGTTTTCAAGCTCTTCATGCATTTCCTAAGTATGATAATAGAATATAACATGAGTTAATTTATTTCAGGAAGAGCATTAAAGTTGTTCTTGCATTAACCGTTTCTGAAAGGAATATTAAACTACTGTGTATAATTTTGCACATACATTTACACTGTATTAGCAGCAACCTATTTATGTAGGTCACATGTGCCTTGCTAGCGTTAGCAAGACACGGGAAGTACAGATATTAGTACTCTCTTGGTAGCATTTCTGTGAACTGAAAATCTTGCATAGCCAGACAGCACAGAATGGTCTGGCTGCACCTCATTATCATTCTGCTATAGGGGAAAAAACAGCGCTCTAGCTTGTTTGTATTTTTTAAACCAATTACAACCAATTAGGTGGAGCTAAGCCAATGGATGCAGCCACTGTGTCCGCTCAAAACATTTGGTGAAACATTTGCATGCAGGGAGCCGAGAACTGTCATTAAACCGGCTAATTCATGAAAAAACTTTGCATGGCTGCCTTGTTACACAATCCAAATTCTTGTAAAACTTGAGATTTTCAATGTGGTAGGTTGCTAGACCCAGAGGTTGCTGTTGTTGTTGTTGTTGTTTCTTGTAGTGGAATGGATTTTTTGAAAACAGTCACCTATAGTTAGCGGAAAGAGAGTTGTGTTAAATGCACGGCTAATGGCAGGCTGATACCCACAGTCTACATCTTCTGAGTCAGACTAGTGTATTGGTAGCCAAAATGTTGAATAGAAATACATTGAAGGGAATCAGACAAACCAATGTCCAATGTAATGTCAGCAGCCTGATTTATTACTAAACACAGTTTGTCTATTATATCTTGTGATGAATTCAGAGAAATTACTTTATTCCCTCAAAAGGTGATTATGACCTGATGAAAAAAATCTAAAAAGTTGACAAAGTCATGAAAATAGCATGATTATATTACTGAATTTATTAAATCGAAGCTTTAGAATGTACATTATGTTTAACTGGTTGCAAATTATATGAAATTATTATTGCTTTTCCCGAGCTTGTAATTGGAGGTAAGCCTTTATTTGCTTGTGTCAACCATGCCCCCAGCCATTTTCAGAGATCTGGCTTTTAACCAACTATCAGTTTTTATTTGTGGAAATATGGTACAGATACAATGGCATGCATAAGGTTACACTGTAAACTAAAAATAATAAAATGCCTGCTATCCAAATAAACCAAGAAACAGAAGTCCGAACTGTTCTACAGAGAAATGTGCTTCTCCACAAATTACAAATTCAACGTTCTCTCCAAAACATTCTATTTCTATACATATACATTTTAAAAGTAAACATGCTTTGCAGAAAATGGAATTGCAATCAGATAATGTTGTTTATCAACAAAATACAGACTTGTTATTAATATATCACTCTGATTGGAAATACAAGCTGTTCCACCAAAATATTTAATCTTGCAGTACAATTTCCACTTATTAAATGTTTTATGGTTTTGTGTATGTTCTCTCAGCCCTTGAATAATATCAGAAACTAATAGTCCACATTGACTCTAGGCACACAGTGTTTGTTTACATTTAACCACAACCGTCATCCTTTCTTAACCTTAACTAAAGTGCATTTGTTGCCCCTGTCTCTGGTGTGAAAGTCGAGCACCAGCCAAGTCATGCACCTCCTGCTGACTCTGAAGTGCTTCATGAATGTGGAGTTTAATTTATTACAAAGAAAAACAGCACCTCCATTAAACATAATCCAGCTAACAATTTCCTTGCACCTTAATGTGAACATCTCATTGGTACGAAACTTAATTTCTAGGAGACAGGATTTGACAATCCTAAAATGAATTCATATGAAGAAGAATTCTCGTGTTCCTCTTACTATCTTAAGCACACATCAGTGTTATGTGAAATGAAATCCTTGCACTAAGTGTTGTGCATACTTTCTCCCTCTAGTAGCATAAAAAAGCTCCCGGAAAGAATCTTGATAGCAAATATTATGATCTCCAGAAAGTGTTATTTTTCTGGAGCGGCTTTGTTGACAGCTGAAAGTATGAAAGGTTGATTCTTTAGACCCAGATCTAAGTGGGCTTTTACACATAAATGAGATTTGTTTCACAGTTTTGCTCGCATTTCTACGCCAGAAAATATACCCATATGCCCAGAAAGCAACCATGGCTACTGTCTGTGCCCACAAAATCAGTATCTGGCAGCCACTACAGCAGTGGAGAGTGGCACTTGATGAAATCACAGGCTGCAGTCTCTATGGCTCTGTTGTTTTTTAGTTTTTCATGAGGTTTTGTTCAAATATGCTTTGGAACATAAGGAGAGATATTCATTTAGAGCACAGCAGGGCAAGAGAAGATGAAGGGCAAGAATGATGAAGCACTTTTAACTAAGTAGACATTCAGAAATCACAATCAAATTACTTAACTCACCACAGATATGCCTCAACAGGTTAACGAACACAGTACCCGTGTGTGTAAGTGCCAGTGAAATTAAAAGATAACCAACAAAGCTTTGTATACAGAAATGCCTGTTAAAAGTGACTACTGCTTGTGCAAATTTCTCTGATAGTATTGCAAAGTTGGACTGTCCAAGAAAAATATCTCCCCCAGAGACTATCACAAGCCTCTTAGGAAAGATACCAATGAATACTGTTTTTTGAGTGTTTAGTTACAGAAAAAATTAGGTTTATTTCAATCTGGCATATTTTCCATTAATGTAGCTGCTAAAATATGGAGTTGCTGAGCTCCCTGCAGCTTACCAAAGAATCATTTTAAGCACTTCTTTTCAGTCTGACCATAGGTAAACAGGAAGTGGCCATCTGGAGCAGCTATTTTGCTACCTGCATTAAGAATCTCATCCAAGATGGCTTGCCAGCTGACTTCTCCTTCTCCTTCTTCTGCTGGTTTGTCTCCATGTGTAAGGCTGACTTTCATTGTGGTCATACTGTCTTCTACTCAACAGTTAAATGTGGATAACCAATGGACCATTATGAGGACAATCGTAGATAGTTTCAGTTTGATGGTCGGCTATATTTATTTGATCTGAGGTACGCCGTTGAGGAATTAAATCAAATGGAAGACAAAACACAGAGGATGGAAATAGAGGAAGAAAGACAACAGGACATCCTGAAAGACAACACACCTCACGAAAGTGGTGCTTTGCTCCCAACAGAGGAGGAAAACTTTGGCGGCAAAGAGTGGGACCTGTTGATGGCAGAAATCTCTCCCAGCTGTGGAACTACAACTAATGAATCAGCAGCTTTGATAAACATTGCAATCAAGGATATTGTGTTTCACCTCTTCAAAATCAGGATAAGACCAAGGCCGGCTGAACCAGCAGTTATGAAAATGACCATTCCATGTGCTTTATTCCTGTGTTTACTTTTGGTTTGACTGAAAAGAAACATTTAAAAGGGTTCATGTAAAAATCATCTGCAGGGAGCGCATGCTTTTGCCACAATGAATGCCGTTCGCAAGTTGTTTTGTACAACTCCTCATTACCCCAAACCTTTACAATGATGGTGAAGAGTTTAAAGTTAGCATGACACCTGGAGCCACAATAGCCACATTCATTGGAAATACAGTGCTTATAAAAAGTATTCACCCTCCTTGGAAGTTTTTCCCTTTCATTGCTTTTCAACATTGAATCACGGCCAATTAACCTTTTTTTGACAAGAATTCACACAAAAAAAGTGTTAAAGTGAAAACAGATTGCTACAAAGTAGTGTCAGTTAATTAAAAATATGAAAACTAAAATAAGTGACTACATAAGTGTTCAATCTCTTCAAGTCAGTGTTGGGGCCGCAATTACAGCATTGAGCCTCTGTGAACAGACTGTCAGCCTTGCACATCTAGACACTACAATTTTACCCAATTTCTCCTTGCAAAAAGCTGGGCCTCCACTGCAGCTAGCTGGGCCTCTACCACTGCTAGCTGAGTCACAGCCACACCAGACCAGACATTTGCCACAACAGGCTGGGCTCCCATCAGCTGGTGAAACCTCGTCCCAGTTAAGTGGCCAAACCGAGCAGCGACCATTGCAACACGGGCCATGTTCTATGCTACAACCCCAGGTAACTCATCCAACAAAGAAAAAACTAAATTCGCTAAACCCGGCAATTAAGAAGCAACACAAAATGCAATTTTTTCAAACCCTTAATAATGCCAAAACCATTTGGGACTCACGATCTAAACCAAAGGGAATTCTATTGGGCCATATTAACATCCGTAGTATTATCAACAAAACGGAGAAAATGGAACATTTATTAAGTGACTCTAACATTGATATACTTGGAGTATCTGAAAGTTGGTTGACACATTCATCATCTACAGCAGCCATCAGTGTTCCAGGATATAATGTATTTAGAAAAGACAGAGAAGTAGGGCGAGGTGGGGGTGTATTGATCTATGTTAGAGAAAAGTTTAAATGTGAACTAATAAAATGGCCTAAAGAAGCTAATGCTGAGTGTATTGGTCTAAATATATCACTTTGCCCTGCAATGTCTTTTACTGTGATTTGTGTGTATAGACCTCCTTCAGCAAAGGATGTATTTTATGATCATCTTCAGACAATTTTAAATCATTGCAACTCCAAAAAGGAAATTATCCTACTTGGTGATTTTAATATTAACTGGGACATTAAGTCAGATAGGAAAAAAATTAAACAGCTTACGGATAAGTACAACTTCACACAAATTATAAAAGGACCAACTAGAATAACAAATACTTCAAATACAACAATTGATCTAATATTTACTAATAAACCTGAAAGAATCTCTAAGACCTTTAATCTATTATCTGGCTTGTCAGATCACAATTTTATCGTGTGCTCCCGGAAAATCAGGAGGAAGCACTTAATGGCATCCACCAGAAGTCAGCAATACTATTTCATACCCAAAAGCCAGCAACAATCTCTGAATGAGGAAATCCAAAATGTAGATTGGTCTAATATTCTGGAAAATAATGACATTGAGGCCAGCTCAAATAGTTTTATTAAAAAAGTTAATGATATCACAATGCATTTTACAAAAAAAGGAAAATCCAAGCAACATAGAAATAATCTGCCTTGGCTGAACAACGAAATCATAAAATTAATGAAAAGTAGAGATAATGCTCTAAAGCAATCTCTAAGAACAAGAACTACAAGTGACAGACAAATGTTTACATCACTACGAAACAAAGTCTTGACAATGATCCGTAAATTGAAAGCAGAGTTCTATATTGAGACGATTAAAGAGTCAAATGGTAATGGAAAGCTAATATGGAACAATCTAAATAAGTTATTGAGGAAGAACAAGTCTAACTATCTCAGTGATGTACAGCTCCAGGTAAATGATGAACTAACTGACAATCTAGACATTATTGTGAATCATTTTAATACATCTTTCATTGGCTCTGTTGAGGAACTGACAAAGCACTTTACATGCTCACATATTCCCCATAATCTTGTTGATGCAAGTAAACCAGTATTTAGCATAGAAGAAATATCTGTCCCGGAGGTAATAAAAATAATCTCATCTCTAAAAAGCTCAAAGGCCAGAGATACATATGGTCTTACCAGTGACTTCTTAAAGACCCATAAAGAGGTTCTTGCTGAGCCAATTGCACATCTTGTAAATCTATCCACAAAACAAGGAATGGTACCATCAACGTGGAAGATTGCTAGGGTCACCCCAGTCTTCAAGGCTGGGGATAAGACAAAATCTGAGAACTATCGACCAATAAGTATCTTACCAGTGATTTCCAAAGTAGCAGAAAAATGGGTTACCACAAAATTGACAGAGCACTTAAATAATGGTTATGCCACCCTGCACCCAATGCAGTTTGGATTCAGGAAATTTCATTCAACAGAGACAGCTACTTGCTATTTCCTAGAAAACTTGAAGAACCTGTTGGATCAGGGCGGCTTTGTAGCGGCTGTATTTCTTGATCTAAAGCGTGCTTTTGATACCATTAATCATGATTTGCTTATTGCTAAATTAACTCATTTCAACTTTTCAAATAGCGCCCTCTGCTGGATGAAATCATACCTGTCAGACAGAAAACAGGCAGTCCAAATTGGTGATTCGTTATCTTCATATCTCACATGCTCTGCTGGAGTACCACAGGGCTCAATATTGGGTCCTGTTTTATTCAGCCTGTATGTCAATAATTTACCAGATGTCTGTAGAAACATAAAAATGCAATTATATGCTGACGACACTGTATTATACTGTCATGCCAACTCAATTCAAGAATCTGCTGCAATACTCTCAGGAGCCATGGTGCCAGTGTCCCATTGGCTCCAAAAATGTCGTTTACACTTGAATACAAAAAAAACGGTCTGTATGTACTTCTCCCGACAGCCAACAGAGGGGCAGCAACCATCAGTCATTGTGGGTGGAGAGAGACTTGATGTGGTCAAACATTTTAAGTACCTCGGGGTAAATTTTGATTGTAATCTTAATTTTAAGCAGCATGTTAAAGCAGTCAAGAATAAAATCAAATTTAACCTATCAAATTTCAAACATATAAGACCCTTCCTGACTATGGAGTCAGCGACGACCTTTATGCATGCAATGATATTTACTCACATTTCTTACTGTTACATAAC